>APFE031138591.1:9507-82996 GCA_000404065.3 Pinus taeda | reverse complement strand
ATCCGGATTTAAACAAGAACGCAACAAAATACAGAGATAACCATATACACAAAGATGCAGCGGAAATAATACTTCATTTCATTAATGGAAAACACTGAAATATGCTTACAAACAGAGTTGAAAATAAACCAGTTAGGGTGATGGTAACTTATCTCTGAGAAGAGATGTGGTGGCTACATGCCTCTGAACTGTGTTACAATGAGCCTCAAAGGCCTATTTATTGTTGAGAAACAATGGAAAACCCTTAACATTCCAAAACCTAAACCTAGAAGATGAAACGCCAAACTGTGGGCCGCGTTTGGGTAAATTGGTACATCAACTTCTCGGGGTCGTAACTTTGGCATACGGTCTCTGTTTGACGCGTACAATAGCTCGTTAGAAAGATCTATCCGAGCACTACTACTTTGGGAAGGGAAACATCGGTCCATGGACCCATGTTGCCCCCAGATTTCCCAAAAAACGTCGTTTAGGGCCTCAAAACGGCTCCGGAAGTTCAGGACCTGAAAAACTGCTAAAAATAGTAAACTGTGCTATAATTAAGGAAGCTGAAAAGACTGAAAGGGACAGTTGTGGGGGTCCAAATGGGATAGGTGGTTGGCCACCAACATCCACCTGGATCAGTTGCAGATACGCCTTTCCTTTAGAGAAGATCACATCATAGCCTCTATCCTCAAGCATGGAAACGGATACCGAGTTCTTCTTTAGCTCGGGAACATACATAACATTCTTCAAGGTGAGTGGAGCCCCATGCTCCCTCTAAAAAGTAACTGTGCCCAATCCGATAACACTATACTTCCTGTCATCACCCATCTCGATATGCATCTGGAGATATTTCTCCTCTAGGTCACTAAATAACTCTTTGCCGCCAGTCATGTGGAATGAATCTCCATTGTCTAAGTACTATACACTTCCCATCATTGATGACACCATGCATGCAATGAGGGAAAAGTCCAATTCAAATTAAGAGGCCAAAGCCTCACCCACCGCTCCTTCTGAGGACTACTTCTTGGACTTTTTGAGTGGACAGTTTGTAGCAAAATGGCCCAACTCATGACAATGAAAGCATTTAACTTTTGTAATGTCTTTGTTCTTACCTCCATGATAAGAATCTGATTTGGAATGGGAAGCTTTCCCCTTCCCTTTCTTCACCTTAATCACTAAGGCATAGTTCTCTTCATCATCAGTCTTTCATGAAGAGTCATCCCTGGTGTTCCTCCTGATCTCCTCTTGCATCAAATTCGACCATAGACATTCCTAATCTGACAGATTCTCCCGACCATTGACAGAGTCCTAATAACTATGCAAAATCTTTGGGATTCCGAGAAGAGAAAGCCTCACCATATCTTCTTCGACGACCATGATTCCAACACTTCCAAGTTCATCCCGACATTGAGTGAACTTGGTTAAGTATTTTCAAATAGTCTCGCCTTTATCCATTTTGATTTTTCAAAGTTTGTCCTTCAGTGCCAATTTCCTTTGGTCAATGTTGTTCTGATACAAATTCATCAATGTTTTCCACATAGCATGCAGAGTTTCCTTGCCATGGAGACTCAAGACAATGTGGTCTCGAACTCCCTCAAGGATTATCTCCTTGCCTTCACCACACACTTCTTCCATTCGACCAAATTATGTGCATTTGATGTTGTTAGCATGGGGACTTCTTGATCAATGAATTCCTTCAAGCCATTATCTTCTAGCACAACCTCCATCCTGTCCCTCCAGGCTATAAAATACGAGTTGCCTTCCAAGGCATACTCAAGTTGCAAATCGTAGAAAGCCATCTGCCAATACTGAAGTATGAAATGCAAATTTGAATTTCACCTGTAACCCTAAACTCAAAAACTTCGAAATCTCCTCTAGTATACTGTTTTCACCTCTGATACCATGTAGATTTTCTTGTAGATTCACAAGCTCATGCAACGTACTAAAGCAAGAGACAAGAATCTACTTCTACTCTTTACAGCGAAAGCACATAAAGATAGAGCAAAAAACTAACCGACAAGAGGAAGAGAATCAAATACACATAACACAATAAATATATGGGGAAAGCCACATCTCAAAACCCCACTATCTGTATTGTATATATCAGAAAATCAAGATGAGATTACAATGCTTGTTCTCACAAGAACAATCCCAACACTCAGTAAAATCAATATCCAACTCACAAGCAAACTCTTGGCCAAAAGTTAGCCAATTCTATAGCTCTCCAAGTCCCTATTTCCTTGCGCAATTCATATGGCTGATTAGCCCATCTTAAAAGGAAATTAGTGCGTCCAAAACTGTGCAATCCCTTCTAGGTTCAGTTCCTGATTGGATGCACCATCTGTACAACTCAAAAAATTATACAAAAAATAGTACATTGTCCTTGCACTCTAGTATCAACTGGGTCTTTCTCAGAATCGACATGCATGAGTTTCTGATGAGGGAATATTTAGTTAACTAGAGTAGCACTAGTTAATGCATTAGTGTACCAATTGACTATTAACTTACTATTAGTTCCTCAAACAGTTTGGAACTAATTTAATTGGACTTAACTCAGTAAACTAAGTTAACTAATTACAACTCATACTTAACTCATCCTGGACCCCTATAATATAATGATAACATATACATGACTTCAGAAAAACTTCCAACTCGAAATTCTTGAGCTAATTAAGTTAATTAAACTTAATTAACTATTTCAAAGTTGTTATGAGAATATAATTAGATTTTAATTCATAGTTTAATTCAAGGACAAATTAAATTGGAATTTCTTATTGCCATTTCTTAACAAAAAGTAGACCTATAAGGCCTCTCACTCAAGCAAAAATGAAGCACACTCAAGCAAAGAATAAAGGAGGAACTCCACACAATAATCTTGAAGGAATCCCCTCACACACGCGAAGAAACAATGATACACTACTATCATATCATACCTTCATATACATCTCAAGAAGGTGCTCGATTGGAGGAAGGATAATTTTCTCTTCATATGTAAAGGAATCTACCAAATAATAAAGAGGAATATCTCTCATAGAAGATACCTAACAAAGACTAATATCAGTTGCCGAAAGAAGGACGAAGTGCCGGGAAGAAAAGTGTCGAGGAAAAAAGTGCAGAAAGTAGGAAGGACTTGACTTGTGCTTGGAGGACATTCTAGTCAGGGGTCTAGTGTTTGGCATTGATCAATAAGAAGCTTCAATAAGAGAAACTTATAAAGGGTTTTCCTCTCAAGAGAAGAGAGGTTTTGGCTCTAGCAGAGAGCTAACATCTCGTGTTCTTGTTCTTATGTTTTTGGTAGAAGTTTGATGAAGTACACACACATCCATTAATAAAAAGAAGAAGATTAAGCTAACAAGAAAAGTAAAAAGACTTCACAAATTATTTTCTAGTTAAGAAGAATCACACTACACCTAATTTCCCTAGATTCTTCAACACAAAGACCCACCAAAGGAGCCCAAAAAAAAAGGAGGAGTGGAATTGCGTCAATACAATGGCAATGGTGATAAGGAAAAAAAACTATGTTGGGCACCCAATAAGCCAACTTGGTTCAGATACCACTAATCCAGATCTTGGGAGATGAGATCTATAAGGCTTGCATGACAAGAGAGAAGCAGAGAAAACATAAAATTTACTATGGAACTAAGCACAATATAATATAATGAAAATCCAACTCTTTATTAAATGGGAAGGAAAATATTGTTACATCTACATCATGGAACACAGGATTTCCTTTCGAAGGTGAGGTTCAATATTTATAGTATTTTTGATTCCTCCTTGAGTTACATCATTCAATAGCATGGGGTGAATACGATGGGTGGATACCACTTTCCACTCATATCAATATATCAAAAACACTATCATTTGCAATGACATTGTCAATCAACTCATTAGTCTATTAAACAGGGTAAGCGAAGGGTGTCTCTTCTAGCAACCCAATTTGAACTCCTCCTACAGCAAATAACCTCTTTTAGGATTTAACATGCTTGAATGTAGGCAGTGTGGTAGGAGTAGCAACATTATATTTAATAACTTCTCTTGATGTCTGTATCTCAAGGGAAATAGGATTAGCAATTCCCTATACATTCTTCCCAAGTCCACCTCTAGTATAATCCATCTTGTTCTACAGTATAGAACCAATACCTATAGTGTGATTTTCAAAGTTGGGAGAAACAACATGATTAATGGCCAATAAACCATGTGATGGAACAAAAACATCAACATCAACAATCTTGTAATCAAATGGAATACAAGAAACTATAATCAATATATGAGTTTAACTACGTAATACCATCAGTCTTCTTCTCAACATTTTATAGTTGTTTGACCTCCAACTCCTTATGGTTCCATTTGTAGTCCTATAGGATTTGAATAGACTCATCCATTTTGGTCAACTAAATCAATAAGAAGTCATGATATTCCCTCAAAACCTCATACTAGCTTTTTTATCCTACTTGTTATGTGTGCAGCTAAGCAACAATATATGCAAAGTAATGACTTCTTGACGAAGCGAATCAGCATTATTTTTCTTTAGAGAATAGGTAGAAACATCATCAATCTTGTTATACAAAGAAGTTAACATTTTCCACACCTACACATGCATCTCACCTCATCATGACTGTCATTGCATTCTACTATCAATCACATCTATCTTGCCTCCAAAGTCTGATCATCATGTCAAGGAGTATCATTGCCCTGAGCAAATGACAATGATCCCATCCTCCATGCTAGTCTAGAAATAAGGTGGGGATGAGAAGGTGGAAGGTCTTCCATCTTCCTACTCTAACATCTCAATCCAAGTGTCAAAAACCTCCTCCTCTAATCTCTGCATATAGGCCTCTCCAATCTCCTCCTAATGAGTTTCTGGTTTCACATCTCCGTTATCCTCCATTGCCTTTAGTTCGCCACTCAATTCTAGACTATCGGACAATGCTCGCATGATCTTTGTTTGTTCCATGAGTTTAGTCTCCGTGCGGTCCAAACTCTCATAGGCTCTTCATTTCACTTGATCTCTTCTACAACCATCGTTGTTACCTTACACTCACCCATCGTGGTTGCCATTGTAGGAATACTCAAAGCTACATCCTCTCTTCCATCATAAATATACAACTTCCTCAAATGTGGCACTGTCATAGCTTCATACTGCTTCATAAATTCCATGCCCAAAATTTCTTCATAATCATCCAATCGCATGATGTTGAAGTCAACTTTGCTAAGCCAATCACTAATCTTCACCTCCACTGCCACTGCCACACCAATGACTTGGTTTGGTGGAGAGTTCACTTCCTTGAGATGAGCTTGAGTTAGTGCAAACCTCAAACCAACTTTTGTTGTTGCCTCCTCTCTCATGAAGTTATGGGCTCCACCATTGTCCACCATAGTGAGAAATGTGCCCTTCCCAATCTTCATCTCAACATATTCCAACTTATTCCTTTCAGGATCGTGCTTTGGGATAGCCTCTGTAGCAGCTACATCACCCAAAATCTGCATTACCCCAACCATTGATTCTTCCTTCTTCTTTCCATCAAACTGTGTGACAACTACAATCTTCAGTCTTGAAGGGAAATTCTTCACCATATGATCACCCTCGCACAACCAACACTTCAAAGGTTTATTTGCCTTTGGTTTTCCATCAGTCCTCGCATCATCCTCTTTTGAAGGTTTCTCTTTTGGTTTGTCAGACTTCTTCTTCTTCTCTTTAGTCCCTTCATCATAATGGTCCACCAATCTATCAACTGCAACAAATTCTTCCTCAAGTGTTTTTATCTTTTGTCACTTCACCTCATTGTGTGCCCAAGGTTTCAATCCAATGATGAAGTTGAAAACCTTGTCTTTCTCCAGCATGTCAGATAGCTTCGATACTATTTGTCACAGCCCCATGCTAGTGGTGACTTCCAACCACATGTGAGAACAATGAGACATCGCTTAACTCTTTCATTTCCCACTACTTAACCTTACGAACTACGCCTAACCTTCAACACTTAGATTTTTTTTATAAGCATTCACTTCCAATTATATTTATGCAACAAAAACAATTAATCTTCAATTCATTTATCTTCTATTATGTAGTAGAAATGATCATCAATACAAACAATGTACACACATATGTATGGGAGGGGAAACTCCCAATCAAGTTTGCCCAACACTTATAAAATCTCTTTTAACAATTTTTATAAGTACACAAAATTTTACACAGTCGAGCAACACTTTGCCCGTTGGTGTGTTGAGCTCATGTAGCTTGCTGTGCAGGCCTGCACGACAACTATTTTTCCGTGCAACCTTTTTCCCTATACAATCGAATCCTAAATGTGGCTACCCACGACTTGCTCAACCTGTAGTAGTCTCTGTCGTGCAACGTACAGCGCAAAATGCGCCTATGTCGTGCAACATGCAGCGTGCAGTTATCTTCCCTTTACTTGACTTGTTCGTTACATTCTGAACTTAGACAAGTTGGTTGATGTCCAAATGGATGGCCTCCATGTTATATTTATATGATGGCCATCGTGTGAGTTTAGTCAAGGGTCGTGTCTGTTCACCCTCCTTTGGGTTGGCCTGCACATCCACACCCCCAACCAACCTGTCATATGGTTCGAACGCCCCTTCAATATTTTTCTAAGTCATGGGATGACCTTTCCTTCGGTCGAGTGGGCACCCTCGCTTGTCCATACATTCCTGCCCGTCGCACATCTTGGTCGCTCGACTCGTCTGCACACCTGTGTTGCCTTTCCATGCTCGTCACACTTCCCTCAATCGGACAATCGTTACACGTGGCACCTGTCGTGTTGGGTGGGTGCCCGCCGCTATGGCGCGCCTGCCTTACCAATCACACATTTTCGGTTAAACGCGCCAAGGTGACTCGCCCCTCGGTTATGTGCACGTGCCCCACCGACTCGTCCATGTGTATTCGGTTAAACACGCTTGTCGCCCAAGTTTGGTTTTTTGACTCTTCACAAGTTGGTGGGTCGTCTTGGGCACTCATCAACTCGAGGCCCTAACACCTTGTGTGTCGCAGGGGTCTTATGGTAATGAAAATTTATGTGTACTTACAATCAGTTTGTTCCATGTGGTTTTTATGGTTGTACATTATATTTTGCGTGCATTTAGATATCATGTTAATCATCGAACCTTACAAGTATAAACGCTTTTTAATTTTATATAATTTATTTAGTTATTTCTTGTATTAAGAATATTATAATTATTTAGATATTTTATAAATTTATTTGTTTTTTTTGTAAATTTAAATATTATTGATATTAAAAATAAAATAAAATTTATTCATAATTAACTTCTTATCATAAAACGTTCTAGTCTATTATTTTGGAAGGTTTTCTATCATATTTTCTAGTAAAATTTTCACATAAAATTTATGCACGCATTTGTGTGGAAATGGACTTCAGCGCTAGATTCCCAACTGAAATAAACTTAACAAGTAAAGTCTATTTGTGGAACCAGAAACTCAATTATGAAAGTGTCCTTTTCAAATGTCGATCTTGCTTTGAGACATGCCATCTAGCCAAAAGTTGCCCAAAAGTCTCCCAGAAAAATCCTGTTAGAAAGAATCACCACAGATCTACATGGTGGGAAGGAGCACAAAAAGAACATTACATTGTCATCAAGGAAGAATACTCTCCAGAAAACTCTGAATCGCAAGAAATCAGGCAAGAAAGAAACAAATCTCAAGACAAGCAGGGGGAAAGCCCCTCCCAATAGCAAAAAAGTGAACTTGACAACCCCTCAAGCATCAACAGTTATGAGGATTCGAATACCGCACAAAATAAACCTTCATTTAACATCAAAGCAGATCTCCCATACCAAACTTCTTCTCCGACTATCTTCAAAAGGACGAACACAATAGATCGCGAAGCTAGGACACCAATGTCCCAAGAACAAGAAGAGATGAAGGAAATGCAAGATAAAGGAAGTTGGAAGACCGTAGAGAAAAAAAAGAAAGCTACAACACCAATCTCGCCAAGAAAGACGAGAAACCAGGCAATTAAGAGCTAATAAAATTATAGGTCCGATAGACCAATTTGGTCTCAGTGGATATTAACCACCACCACCACCACCATCATCATCATAAATTTATTGGAATCACAAATTTAAGTTATTATATAGATTTGTTGGAATCACAAATTTAAGTTATAAACTCTCCACAAAAGTTTTCAACCTATTGAATCTATATATACAGTTAAATCAAAAAAATTTATTGAAAAACTCCAAAATATATAATAATTAGACAAATACAATCTATTATAAAATTAAACCAAAAATAAATCTTAAATTATTATCTTATTTTTTTCATTTAAAATACGCACAAATCTAATAATAACTATTTTAATAAAATTATATATTCTAAGTAATAACTATCTAATAATAAAATTATATATTTTAAATAGCATTTAACCTTAGATATGATATTTAATTATTATTATTTAAAAAATATAAAATTAAATATCACGTTATTCCCAAAATTAATCATTTAAACGATGGCCTACTACGTTCACAAGTAAACGTACACAAATGCATCTTAACGACTTTTATGGTTGGTTTATGCATACATATTTCTTAGTCTATGGCGAGCAACACGTGCGGCAGAAACATTCATCATGAGGGCGGCTATTTGTCTATGTGAAGCCTCCCTACTCATCTTCACATGCTTTCACTTTTTGTGTGTCATACTCTCCTGCATCTCTTCTTTGCTCATATCCTCAATTCCTTTCTACCGCAAGATTTTCCATTCCATGGTTTTCTTTATATTCTCATACGCTTCACCGGTTCTTACCGCAAGAATACCTGGTGTTTGTAGCGCAATATTTTCAGTGTTTTCTGCCTAATTTGGAGTAATTTCTGAATTTGTAGTGGAATTAATGGATATTTTTCCCAATATTCCAGACGAAATCGGTCGAGAGTGCTTGCTCAGAGTCTCTTACAAGTCACATGATAACCTCAAAGCTGTTTGCAGAAGCTGGGAGGCTATGCTCAGTAGCCCACGGTTCTACGAGGACAGAAAGATCTCTGGGTTTAGCGAGCAGTTTATATGTTTGATTCAGGCCCTTCCTCAAGGGGAGTTGTCTGAGAAGAATAAGTGGCAGGCCACCGGGGCTTATGGGTTGACTCTATTTGACCCTCTGCAGGGCGCTTGGGATCGGCTTCCTTCAATTCCCCAATTTTCTGATGGGATTCCCCTCTTCTGTGAGTGCGTTTGGGTAGATCAGAAGCTGGTTTTGATTGGGGGATGGAATCCCTCCCGCTGGGAGGCATTGAATTCTGTGTTTATCTATGACTTCACCACGGGTAAATGGCGGCGCGGAGCAGATATGGCGAGTGTTCGATCCTTCTTCGCCTGCTCTGTTTCTCCCAGTGGGCTTATCTACGTCTCCGGAGGACACGACAGCCATAAAAATGCTCTGCGGGCTGCAGAAGCATATGATGTTAAACGTGACAAGTGGGTGGCTCTGCCTCCTATGAACGAAGAGCGAGACCGATGCCGCGGAGTGTTTTTGGATGGAAAATTCACTGTGATATGCGGGTATTCAACAGAGTCGCAGGGTCGAATGCAGAAGAGTGGGGAGGTGTTCGATCATGATACAGGCGTTTGGAGCACAGTGGACGAAATGTGGAATACTGGGGGATCTCCGAGGTCGTGCTTAGTTGCGTGGGGGCACTTGTATTTATTCCATAACCAACAAGTCATGCGATATAATGGTAAGGAGTACATCTGGGAAGTGGCGGCAACTCTTCCCGAAAGCATGGACGTTGCTACCTGCGTTACAGTGTGGCGTGACAAGATATTTATGATCGGCTCCACCAGCCGTTGGGGTGAGCAGGTGTTTTACATGTTGGAGAGCCATGGTAAGTGTGTTTCCGTTGAAAGGCCACATGATTTTGTGGGATTTGTTCAGAATGCTATAACTGTGTACAGGTGACCATGTTCCGCTCCGTGCAGGAATAAAAAGTCTCGCTTAAAACCGTTACCAATCATCTAGTGGTACAAACAAACCGCAACTTACCAAAATATATTCGATGTATTTTGTATATTTTACTTATTTTGTATCCATGCGTGTAAGGTTTTGGGTTCATTTGAAAATCGCACATCTGATTTGATTTTTTTGGGAATGCTATACTATTTTTTTTTTGGTGCGTGGGATTGTAGTTTTATAGTGTTTAAATTGTTTTTAAAATGTATAAATAGATTTAAATTTTTGTGTATATTGATTATGTTAATTTTATAATTTTAATGTGTAATTTTAATAAAATTTAGAGAAAATTGATCCAAAGAATTCTGATAAAAAAGTCAAAATGTAAAAAAGATTAGGTTGTAAAAGATTTAGATTAGGTTTTGAAGATGAGTATTTTTTTTATTCTTATTTTTATTGTTACATGAATTTTTATTTTTATATTTAATTATACCATTTTTTTTTAAGAATTAAAATTTAATGAATAATTTTTTTTTTGCGATCAGAGAAAATTTATCAATATAATTTTTATAATTTTTAATAAAATATTATAAAATATATTTTATAATATATAAATAAATTTAACACTTCAAAAAAATTGAAACAATAAATTATACAAAATTAACAATTTAAAAGTATTTCTCTTTCTAATTTCTATAAATTAAAAAACAAACCAAAAAAGACATCTAGTTAGACCAAGATTGTTTAAGAGACCAAACCGAAAAAGTCACCTAGTTAGACTGGGCTTGTTCAAGACGTCATGATGCACTCGATAAAGTACCTTTTGCAATAACATGGGGAAATGGATAATGTGCCTTGTTCAAGACGTCATGATGCACTGGATAAAGTACCTTTTGCAATAACATGGGGAAATGGATAAGGTGCCTGGTTCAAGACGTCATGATGCACTGGAAAAAGTACCTTTTGCATAAAGTACCTTTTGCAATAACGTGGGGAAATGGATAACGTGTTTTGGTCGAGCTATATTTCTTATGCTATCGGGCTTTAAATGAACGGCAGTTGTATATGCTTATTGTCCAATTTCAGTTTGCAAAAGTAAACAGACGGTAAGGCATATACAGCCGCCATTCATTTAAAATCTGATAACATGAAATTTATTAGTTTGCGTGACTTGTGCAATCAACAAGTACATAGAATTCCTTTTCCAAAAATTCCTATTAATGGTTTAATAAAAAATGTAGAGGAAGAAAAAATAAATATTGTAATAGCGTGCAGCCGTGGATATTGAGCGGAGGATGTAAAGTCTTGGGGAATTGATTGTTTGTTAAGGTAAAGAATATATAAAAATATGCTTAACGATGTGAACAACGCAAAGCACAAGCTAACAATATATAATGTTATGACACATATGTGGCAGGTAGGAGAGTCAGCTGATCGTTTACTCTCCTTCAAGAGTTGACCAAAAAAAATTGTACCCTCTTTTCTTTAGCGTAGGTTCAAACCTAGAGGATGAATAGTATTCACATTGCACGGAGGAAGGTTGAAGGGGAGTGTCATTTTATATTCATTAAAAAACATTGTTATTATTGAAGTGAATAATGATAACGTGTCAAGATTAATATAGTTTATTAAATTTTAAGAAAGAAAGTTATTAACTGAGATTTTTTTGAGATTTTTTTATTATTTGAATTTTATTATATAACAAATTAAAATGTGATAAATATTATGGAAAGAAAAATGGATGTAAGTAAAGATGGGATAATTTAAGAGAGATATTTTTTATTTTTTTTTTTTAATTTTTACTCCCTTAATATTCCAAAAAAGACAAAATTCTTTGTTTCATATGAGAAATTAATTTTTTATTTTTACATGGTTTCATTTGCTTTTGCTTTTTAGCATTAGCCAAAAAAAATTATAATTAACAAAATTTTAATTTTTATTTAATCAATTTTAATTTAAATAAAATATAAATTATATATTTTTTTTAATAATATTAATTATTTTATTAAATTCTTATTTTTCTTTCATTATTATTTAACAAAAATTTAAATTAAAATAAAAAAAAAAAAAAAAAAAAAAAAAAAAAAAAAATCCATTTAATTGTTATTTAAAAATATCTATTAAAATCATATATTTATTTGAAAATGTGATTCCTTCACTTGCCTAAGGCACATTATAAACTTTAAAGCAATAACGCACTTAATAAGCCACATTATAAACTTTAAAGCAATAACGCACTTAATAAGCCACATTATAAACTTTAAAGCAATAACGCACTCAATAAGCTCCATAGCAATTCGAACACAACATTTTAAGTGAGTTGGAATAAAAAGGCTTCATGAAATATTTGTTCGTTTGGTCTTAATTTTTCTCTATGCAGCCATATCCAATGACATGGAAACTATCAATTTTGTTTTGTTATTTAGTTTAAGTAATTGAAATATCACAGAAATTTTTTTCAAAAATATTATATATAAATATGAATTAATTTTTTTATTAAATTAATTTTTTATTAATTAAAAAATTTAATTTTTTATTAATATATTTAAATAAAAATATTGATAATAATGATTAATGTTCACTAAAGAATCTAATTGTGATTTTTCAAAATCTTGTTTTTGTGATTAAAAATAAAAGAAAAGAAAGAAGTGTTCCAAGATCATTATAGTTTGGATGACTTAATAAGTCAAGAAGATTGGAAGTGTGGTAGATGTTAGTGACTTGAGAGTGGATGTGAGTAAGAATCAAGTAGTCTAAAAGGAAGTGCTTTTCATCTTCCACCTTCTTAGTATCACAAATCTGACAAATTCTATCATTTAGGGGAGTCTTGGGAGTAGACCACCGTCCTGTTTCACTTCGAAGCTCATGCGAATTAGTTCTCATCCTAATGATGTTCATTTTTTTGTTAGTGTTGGTCAACACAAAGAGATAATTATGGTTATCAAGGGTGGGGTTGATAACCTTAATGATGTTCATTTTTTTCTTAGTGTTGGTCAACACAAAGAGATAATTATGGTTATCAAGGGTAGGGTTGATAACCTTCTTATAGTATCTTAGCTTCTTTTACCCTCCAACTCATTATCATCCCATAACGTGTCCTTAAAATTGGAGTTAATAGTATCTTTGAAACTATCTTTGCTTCCCATGATGATCTCCTCCTTAATCCCCCAATGGTTGAGCCAAGAATGGGCATCCTTATGCCACCTGTGCTTGAGGCGAAGGTGGGGGTTATGACTAAAGTTAGAAGCAATTTTTTGGAGCCTCTTTGATTCCATGTTGTAAAGCTTCTTCTTATACATCAGATATCTAAAAATAGTTGTACTTTCAATGGGGGGCAAACCAGCTTCGGTCAAGAGGATAGGATAGGGAGTATCTCCCTCAATCTTTAGGTTGTAGGTTATGAATTTCTTTTGAATCATCTCAATCTTTCTCCACGACTCTCTAGATATACTGCAACCCCAAACTTCACATCCGTATAAGACAACAGGGGTGACCAGAGTCTCAAAGAGGAACTGTTTTTTACTCCAAATGAAAATATCGACTCACTTACAATTGTTTTTAAGCTCATAATAAACTTTCCAGCCTCCAATAATCTTCTTCTCGATGTTATAATTCCAATTGAGCTGATGAGGAAAGTCAATACCTAAATATTTGTAAGAAAAACCTGCTTTAAACAATGGTTATCATAAACAAAACTACTACGGGTGGTCTTTTTTTATTTAATGATCATGACTTTAGTCTTGTCAGTATTAAGTGTCATACCCATCTTGGAGCACTAGACATTAAAAGTCTTAAGTTGTTTGTCTAGGTCACCGTGACTTTTTGCAAGAAGAATGATATCATTAGCATAAAGGAGAAGAGTAATGATTATACCACCAAGTTCGGTGCCCTTGCAACTTGCAGTTTCAGATACTCGTCAAACTTTTTGATGTAAATGCCAAAAAAGGTAGGGGATAGGGGACACCCTTACTTAACCCCGATATTGCATTGAATATCTTTAGACCACCCTTCGTTGGTCTTAAGCCTGGCAATGACAGTCTCATAAAGGAGGATCGCAACAATCCTCAGTCAGGAGGAACCATGATCTCTTCAAGTCTCTCCCAAAACTTATCTCTAAGAACAATGTCGAAAGCTTTTCTAAAATCCACAAAACAACAAAAGAAATCAATTTTACGATTACAAATTAATAAGTATAATAACTTTAATTTCAATTTATCATTATTATAAAACATATTATAAATCTCTTTCTAATAATTATAATTTTGAAATCAATTTAAATTAAATATATAAATTATAAACTTATTAATTAACATAATATTTAATAACAACTAAATTTATTGTAAATCAAACAAATAATAAACTTATAAGTAAATTTAACCATATTATAAATATATAATATTTTTCAAAAATTTAAAAATATATTTCAGAATCTATCTTAATCATGATTAAAATTACTACCAGAGAAGCTTTACAACCTTAAAACTCTAAAAGTTCTACCATCCCAATTTAAAGCATGTAACTTTTCCTCATATGAGGTATCTTCAATGAAAACTTCTAGTGTTCCCCTTAGACCGTGTTTTCATGCCCTTAACATTTGCTGCAAATTTAATTTTAATTATGGGAGTTACAAATGTTGTGATAGGGTGGGTTCTATATTTCTCTAAACGACATTCTAAATATTGATATATCTCACGGTCTCTCGAGAATGTGTTTAGGTTTCCACCATTTTGTTTTAAAATCGCCCCGATTGACTTATCCTCATTTTCAACTCTAGCAGGTCTACTTCATCTCATATAAATCTTTCCAATTTTGTTATCTGCCAATGCTATGGGCGTTTTTCTTTCTTTTGGGGAGGGGAAAATCATTTGCGCAGAATTATTCTCAATTTTACATTTACCCATGATTTGGAAGCGCGTTTTTCTTTAAAGCTTTATTTAAAAGTTTTGGGAGGGAAAAATCATTTATAACTAATTTAAATCATTTCTAATTTTGTTAAGTATTTCTCAATAATAGGAAAGTTTTTTCTTTTTTTCTTTTTTGGTGTTTAGAATCGATTTGCAGAGTCCCACTCGTGTTGTTTGGTGGGAAAGGGGATATATTTAAAATTACTAATAAAGGTTTCTGGAAATCGTTAGTAGGCTATTTCACCTAATAGTATCTCATGGAATAGTTATATCATATATAAAAGGATAATTTATTATTATTATTTTAAGTTTTTAAATGATAATTTATTTAATAAAAATATTTACATATTTATATAATTAATTAATTAAAAAAAAAATAGTTTTTAGGGTGTAGTTTAATGGGTGATTAAAGTGATTTGAGTATTATGTAAATTAAGAGATCTAAAGGTTAATATTTGGGAAGTAGCTTGGTTTACAGAGAAGAGTATAAGTGGTAGACCTAAAAGGTATAGTGGTAGTGGTCGAAATCAACCTCGTGTCTTGTGACTACGAGATTGATCCAGTTATAGATTCCTCTAGTTTTTTATTTTTTTAACAAGATCAGATAGTTGTTATATTATCGAAAAAGTTTTTGGAGCAAGCTCCTTTTGCATTCCACTGTTTTGATATGATAGACTGAGCGGTTAAATAGGCACGCAGACCTTTCTTCTATGCTTGGTACCAAAACTTCAGAAGTTTTTTTAGCTATTCTAGAGTATTGTTTTACATATTGACCCGCTAAGAAAACAAATTTACATAGCATATTTCACAAAAATTTATGGGTTGTAAACTCTGAGAGTATATTCTGTGGCCTTTTCCAATATGTTTTGCATTTTGTTGTTCCTTAAGTTTGCTATTCCTTGTGTTGTTATTCATTCTGCTTGTTGTCCCTTGCTGCTGTTCCATCGACCTGTTGTTCCTTTGGTCTGTTGTTCCTTATGCCGATGTTCCTTTTTCTGGTTGATGTTCCTTCTTCTGTTGTTCGTTCTGCTTGGTGTTCCTTACTGTTGTTCCTTCAGCCTACTGTTCCTTTGTTTTGTTGTTCCTTCGGCTACTGTTCTTTCTGCTGTGTTCCTTTTGGTTGCTATTCCTTCTGGCGTCGTTCCTTCTACTGTTGTTCCTTCTCGTTATTGTTGCTTCTACAGCTGTTCCTTCGTCTTCTTGTTGTTCCTTTTGCTGTTGTTCCTTCAACCTGTTATTCCTTTAGCCTGTTGTTCCTTTAGCTGTTGTTCCTTTTGTTGTTGTTCCTTTTGGTTGCTGTTCCTTCTGGTTGTTGTTCCTTCTACTATTGTTCCTTTGTCTTTTTGTTGTTCCTTCTTCTACTGTTCCTTCAGTCTGCCCCAATTTTCCCTAGTGCCTATGCTTTTCTCCTGAAATTTGTGATCTGAGCTACCATCACTAACATCTTTCATGTTCTGTTCCTCGCTGTCATGATTTTTCCTTTGACTATCTGAGTTTTTTTTAATTTACTGATGGCTGCAGATTCCTCGTTGTGCTGTACATTCTCTTCCTTGATGTTTCTCTCTACTTCTTTTGCGCTGTCCTATTGTATACCAAAACTTCATTCTTGTCATTTTTCGATGGGAGTTATGGCATGTTGAGATAATATTCCTCCTAATTCTCTCTAATGATTCCTCCTTCCTTCTCCACAGCCTGATTTGCATGATGATCCGCTTGCTTATTATGCATCCTCAAGACGTGTTTAAAGGTTGCATTTTCGGATCCTGCTAAATTCCTTCTAGTTCTTTGAATGATTCGGCTCATAAACTTGTTGTTGGGGTTCCTGTTTCGAGCCATAATCTCAATTATGATGGTTGAGTCTCCTATGATGATAGGATTTTGAATTCCTTTTTTTTGAATCAGCCTTGTTCCCATCAATAATTGTATGCTTCCGCCTGATTTTTTGACATTTGTCCCAATCCCCACTTGTAGGTGGTCATTTTTTCCCCATTTGGATCATAAATTATTCCACCCACTTCTGATTTTCGAGGATTATTCTTTGAGGCTCTGTCAAAATACATACAGTGTCTATTCTGAGTTTTCTTCCAGCTTCCCAACTCCTCTTCCGTCATTCTTAGTTTCCATTTTCCTTTTGTATTTTATTTTCTCTGACCTTTCTACCCATTGTTGTTTATTATGGCCTTGCTTAGCCAATCCCTTTCCTCTTGTTGGAGAATGCTATAGTCCGTTGGTGCGGTTCCTTTTGCGTTGAGAATTTTGGAAGTCATTCCCCAAGTTTTGGATAGTGTTTTCCCAATGCTTGGGTTTTGATTTCTGAAAATGCTCTTGTTTCAAGCCAACCAGATTTGCCAACATAACACTGTTGGTATACATTTCCATATTCTTATAATCGTGGCTTTCTTCTTTTTTTCATAAGGGTAAGCTTTCTCAAAGTTTCCGAGAAATTCCAGCAATGGTTTTTCAAAGCTTAAGTTAATTTCCAATGGCTGTATTAGCTGCTTCCAGCATTCCTTTGAGAATTCACACTCTTGGAATAAATGTTGTACGTTTTCTTCCGCTTGCCTGCATAAAGGGCATCTTGATCGCCCTTGAATGCCCCTTGTTTTAAAATTTTCTGCAGTCAAAATATTCCCTTTTAACAAGGTCCATATGAAAATTTTTATTTTTGGCAGGCTTTATGACTTCCATGCTAGTTTCCAGGGGTCCCATTCCCGGTGATCAATCTACTCTTGGAGGATATTATATCCAGATTTAACTGTGTACTTCCCATTGTTTGGATCCCATAGGTAGCTGTCTTCCTCATCATAGTGGGTAGGAGCTGCCCCTTTTAATGTTGTTTGATTTTTTTCCATTGTCCTTCTAGGTTTACTGGAATGGATGGAATTTTCCACCCCTTCCACTCCTTCTGGTTCCATAGAGAGATTGAATGGATAGTGTTGTATCCATTTTCTTTTAGCCATTCTTGAATGCCTTCAACTTCTGGGAGATTTTGGATTTGATCTTTCCCCATGACCCTGTCCTCCCATATCAAAATGGTTTTCCCGTTACCTGGAATTTTTGAGATGTGGCTTCTCATTAATGGAATTAATATTTTAACTAGCTTCCATACTTGGGAACTTTGTCTGATTGGGTTGATTCCTTTCAGTAACTTTTCTTTGGATCCATCCATGTATTTGTTAATTAGGATTTTTTTCCACCAGCGTTCTTTACCTGTTATGAGTCTCCACACTATTTTCATACCAAGAGCTGCATTCATTAGTCTAGGCAGTCAATAGATAGTCGTCCCTTTTCATATGGTAACACTACTTGATCCCACTTGACCAGGCTAAACTTCTTGTTTTCCTGCTTCCCACCTTGCCATAGAAAGCTTCTTATAATTAACTCCATCTGTTTATGGGCGCTTGCTGGTGCCATGATTATAGCATATTGATAAATCGGTAGTCTCGCAAGAAGAGCTTTAATTAGAGTCACCCTTCCAGCCATATTTAACCACATCATTCCCCAATTTTTTATCTTAGCTTGCATTTTTTCGATCTGTTTTGTCCATATTTCGGTTTTCATGCTCTCTTTGGAGATTGGGAGTCCCGAGTAGAGGAAATGGCTCCATCTTTCTTGTGCTGGGATTTCCATCATTTGGGATATCCTTTGCATAATTCTAGGTGGAACATTCCAGCCATAAATCCTGCATTTAGTGTTGTTTAATAGCCCAGCTGACACCTGTAGGAATTTATCCAATGTTTTTTTAAATCTTCTGGCTATTATTGTTGATGCTCCTCCCAGCAACAGAGTATCGTCCGCAAACAAGGAGTGACTTATCATTTTTATTCCTTTTGCTATTCTTATCCGTGTTATAGCTCTTTCTTTCCTCTGGGCTTCCAGAGCTCTGCTTAAAGTCTCTGCCATTATTATGTAAAGAAAAGGGGAAAGAGGGCAACCTTGCCTAAGACCTCTTGTGCTTTGGAAGAAATCGTTGAGTCTTCCATTTATGAGAGGGGCTATCCATGGAGTGGAGAGGCATGCTTGAATCACACCTGTTATTTCTTCTGAGAAGCCAAGTTTCTGGAGGACAGCCATGAGATAAGGGTGGCTGACCCTATCAAAGGCATTTGCCATGTCTAGTTTAACTATCATGCCTTTCTCTTGCTTCTCGATACTAGAATGGACAGCTTCCTGGACAATTATGACATTATCAATGATTTGCCGGTTTGGCACAAAGCCTCCTTGGTTTTCAGATATGATTTGAGGCAGCACTTTCTTGATTTTGTTTGCCACTAATTTGGTTATTATCTTATAAGATGAATTGCATAGAGAGATGGGCCTGAATCTATTGAAAGTAATGGTATTTTCCTCTTTTGGGACAAGTGCTAGATAGGAGGATTTTGTATTGCCTCCCATCTTTTTTTTTGAAGGTGTTTTTCATGATTCTTATGAAGTCCTTTCTTATTGTATACCAGTGATTTGTGAAGAAAGCTATGGTGAAACCGTTTGGCCCTAGTGCTTTATCCGGGTGTAGACTCCATACGGCCTCCACTATCTCTTCCTCTGTTGGATCTTTACACAAATCTGTGCTTTGTTCTCTCTTTATTTTCTTTTTTGTGTGCTATGAAATTTCTTCATACTCAGCCGTTTCATCTATGGTTGACAGTAGATCTTTGAAATGCTTGCGGGATGCTTTTTTTATTTCTTCCGCTCCTTTAATTTCTTGATTTTCCACTTGGATCTTTTCTATCTAATTTCTGGCTCTTCTAATCTTCATAGAATTATGAAAAAAAGATGTGTTACTGTCACCTGCCTTGAGCCATAAACTCCTGGACTTCAATCTGGCCTCTTCTTCATCTTTCTTGTTTTCCCTATAGATTTCCCAAAAGATTTCTCTCTCTTTTAAATAGTCCTGCATGCTTTCCTCTTTGCCCTCTTTCTCTATTTGCATGCTGTCCATTTTCTATTGGAGCTCTTTCTTCTTTTCTTTTTTTTTGTTCCTCTATTCTTTCCCATTCTTTTAACTTGGCTCTTAAATTTTTAATTTTTGTCTCCCATATGTAGTGGGGTGAACCTACTACTCTTGGTTCCCATACTATTTTAACTAACTTGCTGATTTCTATGTTGCTGTCCCAGGTTGAGCTGTATCTGAAGGGGAGAGGGCCCTAGTTCTCTAGCTTACCCAGAGCTATTAAAACTAGTTTATGATCTGAAGCAGAGGTGTGGATGATTTTTAATTTTATAGAGCTGCATTCTGTTTCTATACTTTCTTGAATTAATATCCTATCCAACGTTTCTTTGATATTACTTTTACCTACTCTTTTGTTGTTCCAGGTGTATTTCCCATTAATTGGGGGAATTTCAAGAAGGTTATGCTGCTCCATAATTTCTTCTAGAGAGTTCCTAGAGGGGTCCGTTTGATAATTTCCTCCAAATGTTTCCTCAAACTTCTTACCAAATTTAAATCTCCTCCTAAAATCACCTTCCCTGGTTGATTTTCCTCTAAGATTTCCTTCAAGAATCCCAACACTGTTCTTTATCCTTATAGTGATTAGGGGCATAGATGTTTATGACCCTGTACCTCTCCCTTGTACTGATTTTCTTGAGGTCTGTTATTATCCAATGCTGATCTGTTTTCTTTTGAAGCAATTCCCATATTCCTTTTTTCCATATTGTGCATGTGCCTCCGGATGCTCCTATTGCCTGCATGGCTTCCCCTTCATACTTCCTCAACTTTTTTTTGAGATTTTCGGTGTCTTGATTGCCTGCCTTTGTCTCCTAGATCATTAGAATATCTGGGTTTTCATTTATTAATATATCTCTTGCCACATTTTCCTTAATGGTTGACCCATTCCTCTACAATTCCAGGAGACTATTATCATTATTTACTTGCTTGGTGGTACACGGTGCCCTTCCCCTTGGGTTGACTTCTCTCATTATTCCCTATGCTCTTCCCTAGGAAAGTGTCCATAGGTTGTTGCGTTCCTAGAGCCATTTCTTTTGTTGTTGCTTCGTCCCTTAGTTCCTTGTTTGTCTTCCTTCCCACTTTTTTATTTTTATTTTGATTATTAGGGAATGCTTCCTTTGCCTGCTTTCTCGTTAATATTCTGTCTACTGAGGGGAGCAGAGAGAGGTGGGGATTTGAGATTCTAGGGGAGTGGGTAGAAGGGTTAGGGGAATGAGGAGTTCTAAATCTAGATCTAGATCTAGATTTGGAACGGGGATATGGGGGAGCAGAGAAATCCAATGGATCGAATGGGTTTGTAGTTGCAAGGTTTGCATTCGGCGAGATAGGCTGGGCTTCTGTGGATTTTGAGGATTGTGAAGAAGAGTTTTTTGGTTGCTTGTTTTCAGTTTTTTTCTTCTTAACATGTTCCCATTTATTTTCCAGATCCTCCGTTTTTTCACTTTCATTTTCTTTTTTTTTGTACATCTATTTGCGAAATGACCGTATTCATGACATACCTTACATTTGAATGGAATCTGCTCGTCTGTTGTATGTGTGTCCACTCGTCCACTTTGATTTTGATAGCTTCCGGTAGGCCTCTCCTTAGATCCACTTCGACACATATTCGGGCGCATGCATGCATATTTTCCTTTGGCTCACATCGATCGATGTACTTCCCCACTGCATTTCCTATGGCTTTAACTGAGTCATCTCCCCAGCACTGCAGAGGGAGGTGCGGCAATCTAACCCAGACAGGTACAATGCTTGGGACATCCATTTCTAGATCAAATTCCGAGTCCATCTGTTCAGATACAGCCCCCTCGTATCCATGAAATACGGACCATTCCTAAAAATCAAGTCTCGATCCTCCTTGGTTTCGCAGTGAAAGGTATAATATCCTCTGCCACAAAACCTAATTGAGATCTTCCCATTTATTGAAGTCGACTAGTTTCTTTCTACCCAATTTTAGACAGTCCTCGGTGATGGCCACAGCCCTGTGAACCACCATACTAATCCTTGTTCTACCAGGGAAAGAGCTGCTTTTCATGGGAGAGCTAGAGGAAGAGATATCTTTGGTATTTCTTCCATTCTTTTAACAAACTTTGAGACTGTTGGTCTGTTCTTAGTCCATCCCATTGCTAAAATGAGGGAGGCAAATTCTTTAGCTGTTTCTTCTGATTCCTGATGGTGGACTAAATGATGATCTTCATTCTCTGGTGGATCCATTTTCTTGAGCCTCAGCAAGAGACCGTTGAGGGCAGCAGCAAAATGCTTGCTGCAGGGAGGTGCACAATCTCTCTAGTCCAGAAGAAGTCGATTCTCAGCAGCTGGAGGCTACTGAGGAGAAGTAGGCTTGTGTCTCTGAGAGTTGCAACAACAGCTAAGGCTGCGCACGGGCGGCCTCAGGAGCTCTTGTCTAAATGCAACTCCTACAGATTCCACTAGTTACATATAAATAAAAAAAAAAATTAAATAACTAGGAGTACTATTTATATATTACTCCTAGTACTCTTATGGCTAGGAATCTTCTGGTTCTTAGGACCCCTACTAGTTTGAGCGGCAACAAGGCAAAAAAGAACTGATCCCAGCAAGAAGCGAGTGATTGGGAAAAGGGAGAGGGATCTTTATCTGTTGAGAGGACAATTGGTGAAGGTTCTCATACATGAGAGTGATAGCTAGAGCGAATTTGGCATAGGAGGATGGGGCACCTACACTACAGAGCTCTCCCTATGTTGCAGAAGAAGGTTACTGGTTTTCTAGTGAGTTAGGCACATGTATGGCAAACTCTCACCCCACTCTATGTGTGAATAAGTTTTAATAAGTTGGAGGTGGCCAGTTAACTTGGCCACCCTCGGCTAGTAAACTAAAAGTGATGGTAAGCACTCATGTAATGTAGAAATGTCAGATAACAACCATTTAACTAGCAAGAAGAAAAAAATACTAGATCAAACGTTAAATTGATCCCAATCTTGTCTCCTAGTAGACAAATCACTACAAGTCCAAAACAAAATAAATCCCCACTAGTTTAAACCAAGTGGGATATTTAACTATTGATACATATAATTAATAAATAAAATAAAAATAAATGTAAATTTTATTAATTCTTCTTTATATTATTATATTATATTTTATTTCTTTATTATTATAAATATATTATATATTATATATAAAATTAAAGTTTAAAAAACTATATAACTTTTTTTAATTATTATTATTATTTTTTGTGTGTTACTTAATGTGAGTTCTAAGATGATTGAGATAACTATACACCTAACTTGTGGCTTGAGTAGTTGTGACTAAGTGGCATCTATAAACAATGAAAATCATCGGAGATCACATCTAATTTAGACCACACTAGCCTTTCGCATAACAAGTTTTTGTCCATAAAATTTGGAACCAATGACCTTTACACCACAAAATGTCTTACAAAATATGTTGTTCCCAACTACTCTATACCCCATAGACTTTTAATTATTATTAAAATATATCATTTATATTAATTTTATTATGTTCCTTTATTAAAATAAATTTAAATTTGGTTATTCAATGGCAATAAATATTATGTTATTATTTTATCCATTTTTTTTTTTTTTGCAGACGCCTCCATCCATGTGAAGAATTTACTTTCTTTCTTTAATTATAAAGATAACTCTACATTCAACGATTGAAAATTTGTGATTCCTTCAATTTTCTAAGGCACATTATAAACTTTAAACCAATAACACACCTAATAAGCTGCATAGCGATTGGGACACAACGTTTTTAAGTGAGTTTGAATGATATAGTTATGATTAAATACTTGTTCATTTGTTATTAATACTTCTATATGCAACCATATCCAGTCACAAGAATTATCAATTGTTTCCATCCAAACTCACATTTGGGAACTTGAGGTTAAAAGAGACTGTATCTTAGATATTGAAGAAGCCTCCTGGCGCCTGAAGAGTCGGGCTATCTGGATCAAGGAGGGAGACAACAACACAAAATTTTTCCATCGATTTGCAAACCATAGGCATAATATAAACCCTATTTGGGGAATTTTCGGATGATGCAGGAGCATATATCCATTCACAGGCTGATATCTCAAAAGCTGCCACCTTACATTTCAAAGCAGCTTATGAAAGGAACAACAACATTGTGGCGGAAGATCTCATCTGGGGGATCGAAAATTACCCGATTATGTTTGACCAGGACTTGAATGAGGACCTTTACAGATGCATCTCAAAAGATGAACTTCTATGCGTCCTTAAATCTTTTAAAGGGGACAAAAGTCTAGGGTCGGATGGGTGGACCGTGGAACTGTTCACACACACTTTTTGATCTTTTCAAACATGATCTCATTCAAATGGTGGAGGAATCTAGAATAACTAGGTATGTACACCACCGCATCAAGTCGACCTACATTACTCTCATCCCGAAGCACAATCCTCCAAACTGTTTTGATGTCTACAGGGCTATCTCGCTATGAAATCTTATCTATAAGATTATCTCCAAAACCATAGCAGGTCGTCTGAGGGACACTCTCTCTTGTCATATATCCCCACAACAACAACATGGTTCTTTGAAAGGTTGTCAAATACATGATGCGGTTGCAAATGCACTGGAATGTTTGCATTCTACCCATACGAAAAACTCTAATGTTGCTATTCTACTAGTTGATCTGAAAAAATATTTTGACAGTCTCGACTGGGGATACCTCAAGCTTGTCCTTTTTAAAATAGGCTTGCAATCAAAGTGTGTGGACTGGATTATGGCATGCGTTATCAATGTTGATTATACGGTGATCATAAACAGGTATCCTTCAAAATTCTTCCGGGCTGGGTGGGGCCTCAGACAGGGATGCTCGCTTTCGCCTTTGTTATTCATTCTTGCTATGGACAGTCTCAGTCTGCACATTACAAAAGTTGTGGAACAAGATAAATTTCAAGCCCTCAAGATTGGCAATAATATGGACATCTCACATGGTTTCTTTATCGATGACGTTTTGATTATGGTATGTTGCTCCGCTTTTCTTGGTTATGTCTTTTTCATATTTTCAGGAAATTCGCCAATGCTACTGGTCTTTGTATGAATGCACATAAATCTATCTTGTATCATGGTAATTTTTATTTGGAAAATATTGTCTATATCAAGAATTTATTTGGTATAGAAGCCAAATTGATGGATCAGGGCATAAAATATTTAGGTTTCCAAATTAAAGCTTGCAATTACATAAATGTTGACTAGATCTGGCCTGTTGATAGATTCTTCAAAAAAATCTCTAGATGGGAATATAGAAATCTTTCCCTAGGTGTGCGTGTTATCGTCTCCCGAGTTTTCCTTAACCAATTATCGGTATACTGGGCCCACATTTTTCATATTCCTGTTGCTACCATCCTCTCCCTAAATCGAGTCATGGCTAATTTCATCTGGGGAGGCAGTCATATTTAAAAAAATATCACCTTGCCAAAATTCATTTGATTACCCTACCGAAAGTCTTGGGGGGATAGGAAATTCTAGATCTCCATCGTTTTGGATCGACTTTACTTATAAAATCCCTTTGGAGAGGCATCTTTGGTACCGGTACCTGGAGTCGGGTCATCAGACAAAAATATCTCAAGAACCATGACTTCACTTACTGGTTCCATAAAGGTTCCATTGGTGCCAAAAATGGATCTACCATCTAGCTTAGTTTCCAAAAAGTTTCCAAGATCCTTTTGTAACATCTTGCTTGGAAATTTGGCTCGGGACACAACATTCTCATTGGAACTGACTGTATCCTAGGTTATGGTGATGTGGACAATATCCTAGAACAACTTATCGCTTCCCTTAATAGCAGAGGAATTCTTTTCTAGGGTCAAGCCATTGCTTCATGGAGGGGTCCACATCCTATCTGGAGGTCTGCTTTGGATCTGGGTTTACCTCGTCTGTGGGATCTGGAATGGTTGCGCATTGTGGCGGGGATGAATCAGCTAGGGATATGCCATGATGGAAACTAGGACAAGTTAATCTCGACAAGGAAGATGCAAAATGACAATATTAATGTGGCGGATGCATACTTTTCTCTCTGCTCCTGGGCCTCTAACCTGATTGAGGAACATACCCTTTTTGCACTCTCGAAAACCAACATCCCCAACAAAATTTTACTTTTTACTTGGTTAGTCTTTCATAACAAAAATTTAACATGGGAAAACCTGCAAAAGCAGTTATGGCATGGGCCTAGCATTTGTCCTATTTGTAATATGGATTCTGAAAATAATAACCACATTTTCCTTACTTTCCCCCTCACTACTCATATCTGGAAACGCCTCTCTTCTCTACTTGGTTTTCCATTTCATAAACATGATTGCATTAAGGACTGTCTACATTGGTGGAGAAGCCAAAAGGATGACTGGAGAATCCTTCTGCATATCCTTTTCTGGGAAATATGGAAGTGGAGAAATAACTACATTTTTCAAAACTATTCTGGGAGTTTTCACAAGGTCTTGGATAACATTCTCACCTCTCTAACTCTATATTCTTCTAAAAAAACAACCAAGATGGTTTCTTGCCATAGCAAGGAAGAAGTACAACATATATTCCCGATGGAATTTTTTGATGGTGTTGCTCAACATAGAGTATGTGGTTGTTGCTTCTAGTTGGCCACCTCTAAGGAACAAAAATATAGTGTTTTCTGGTATGGCAGTAGGGGCACAAACACTAAAGCTAAGGTAATGGCTCTTTGGGGCCTACTATGGTTCATACACTTTCTAGATATTCCCCTTATCCACATCCATGGCGATTCTAACGTAATAATACAACATTTAAAGGGGTCTGCTAAAATCTCAAATCCCTTAGTGCTTGGATGGTTGACGAGAATTGAATAGTTATGGACTTTACTAAACAACTCCACTATAAATCATGTCCATAGGGAGCAGAATATGACAACAGATGAACTATCGAAGATGGGCTTAACAGGTTCTTTGGGAAAGATGCACTTAACTATTACTATGGACCAAAAGAACATAAATATTGAAGAATTTCCCCTCCCCGGTTAAATACATTCCTCCCCCCTAACATTTTGAAATTTCTCGATGTTTTTGCAAGTCATTAAACGTGAAATATAGCTTTTTGCAGCGTTAATGAAAGATTGTTGTATTGTATTGTACATGGATGCCTGGCCACTGGGCATAAACAGTGTCCTCTACGAGAAGGGACTCGACCATTCCATGCCAAACTCTGTCTCTTCCTCCTGGTTAGATGGTGTTGCCATTTTGATCATTACATAATCCTCATGCTGGTGTTCTTTACTATCAGATGTGGCATCGATTCTATCTATTTCATATCAGTTTTTTCCCACATAATATATTAGTGCATATCTGCACCATCTTATTATTTTTTGATGTGGGGCTTGTAATCCACAACTACCCTCTTATCTCTGCCAATTCAGATATGTTTTCTTGAATATTTTGTTTTTTTCTATGAGGTTCATCTTGTTGTATATGGACCTCTCCCCTTGTATTGTTATCATCACAAGAGTGATTTGTATATTGTGACATTTCTAATAAAACTTATGTTATGAACATTGAATGACATATATACATCTTATTATTTTGTATCAATATAAAATTATGCTTTTTTCATACTAAAATATAATATATATATATTATATATATATATATATATATATATAATATTATATTTAATATGTTTTTTAAATTATTTTTTTTATTAATATATATTCAACTTAAAATATTACACAAATTAACAAGTATAACGATTTTGGATTCTAAATTTATCATTATTATAAAACATCAATAAAATCTATTTTTAATAATCTATAATATTTAAATCACCTCTTTAATTATATAATTGAATAATATTATTATAATAAATAATAATATATTTATAACAACTGAATCAATTAATTAAATAATCTAATAATTTATAGATAATTTGAATAATCTAATAAAATAAAATAATATCTTTTAACTTTTCAAAATTTTTAAAATCTATCTTGATCATGTTTAAAATTACTACTAGGAAAGCTTTGAAACTTTCAAATTCTAAAAATGCTATCACTCTATATTTTACTTTTTCTCATATAAAGTATTTTCAGTGAATATTTGTAGTGTTCCAGTTAGAGGGTGTTTCATAGTTGCAATTAATTTTAATTATAGTAGTTAGAAAGTTTGTGATAGGGTTATTTATGAAATGTAGATTAATTGGTTAGTGCGGTGTTTAGTTTCTATTAAGTTATTGGTTCGAATGTTATTAGAGAGATTGAGACTCAGAACCACTTTTAGGAAATTAAACTATTTCAAAGGTTTTCAAGTTCAATCCCACTAGTCAAACAATCTTAATCATTCTTCTGTCCAACATTAAAACTATTTCCAAAATCAAACAAAATTAAAAATTATAATAAAATTCATATATTTCTTTAAACTATAATCTAAATATTATTTTTCTATTTTTACTTTTACATCTCCTCGATTGACTTATCCTCATTTTAGACTCTACTTTAAACGGGCAACATGAATGGCATGTACACTTCATCTCATATAAATGATTTCCAATTTTGTTATCGACCAATACAATGGAAGATTTTTTATTGTTTTGAGAAGGGATAATCATTTCCAATTTGGTTCCCCGCCGATATTATGGAAGCTTTTTTCTTCATTTGGGAGGGGAAAATCATATACCATGAAATAATTCAAATTAGTAGTGTGTATTTGTTAAAAAAAAAAAAAATGTATATATAATATTATTTTTAGTTTGACGTGGAGAGTGGTGGTAATATAATAATATATATGTATTAATTATCATAATATTATTTTTTTTATTAAAGTGAATTGAATTGGTGAAAGGAGATGAAACTATTCCTACCACAACCAGATAATCTCAATAAAATTTAATTAAAATGTTTTTTTTTTTCTTTTTAATTATATTATTTATAAATAATAAAAATGAATATAAAAATGTAATAAATCAATTTTTTTTTTTTTAATCTATACATTTATTATAAATCGTATGTATTTATAAAGTAATTTAAAATTAAAAAAAAAGGTTACAAATTAATATTTATTAATAAAATGTGGTAATAATTCCTAGAAAAGAATTAAAATAAAGTTATAGTAATAAATGTTTAAATAAAGTGAAATACTAAATATTAATTAACTAACCTAGATTCGTTTTTATTATTTAAATTGTATTTTTGAATGTTAATATAGAGATTACATAACATGTGCATTGAGTCATCTTATAGACGCACATTAAAATGATTTTTTTGCTATTCATATATTTTATTTATAACCCACATTGCATATTTTGTCCCTGTTAAAAATATTACTCACATATTTTTTTTAACTTCTAATTATTTCACATGAAATTAATAGTCATATTATAATATATATATATATATATATATATATATATTTAATATATAATTTTATGTATATGCTATTTAGTTTTCTATTTAGAGAATATTTTATTTTATTTTAAGATGGACATACATACTTACACATAGCCTTCACACTAGGATGTAGAATAAGAAGCAATAGTGTGGTGAAGCCCCTTGCACACGCCCTGTCACGCCCCCAAGCCTACGGTAGTCTTCCAACCGTGCCAGCGAGGTGCGGCACCACCCCACTTTTTCTTTTTAACAATACTTAAGTGTAAGGACTACGCCTAATTCACAACCGGTACTTAGTTTGTTTTTCGCAACCAAGTAAAACACATTAAACCTTTATATCAATGAAGCCCATACTCATTCATTATCACAACAATTATAAAAACACATCAACAATTGCACGATATAAAGGGGAGGGGCAACTCCCGAACAGTCTGCCCAACCATATATTATAAATCAGAATTTTACAATATACAATGCACAAGTGTGCCGGGAAAACTCCACGGCCAACACTTAACCAATTTACAATGATAGGCAATCTGCCTTTACAACAGTTTCATGCACCTTTTGTACGAAGAACGGTGCTCACCCGAGCCACTGATACCCTCTGCCAAATTCTGCACCCAAACCGTAAACCAGAACCACTTCTATACAACCTTCGACCTCTGACCAAGCCTTCGTTTCTGCGTCCAAGTTACCAAGGCAATCTGCACATGAGTAATGCGCATATCCTCCTTGTGCGCAGTTCCTCTTGTGCCTTGAGCGAAGATCAAGTGCGTTCGTTGTGTGTCGAATGAGCTCCTTCATCCGTCTTACTTATATGCATCTTTGCGTTGAACGATGGGTGGGCAAAGCCCCTTGGCCGACGCCCCAACCCATCATAAACGTGTGCCATAAGTTATCAATTGCAGGTCGGCCCGCCATCGTGCAGCGCCTTGTAACCATCGTATAAACTTCCTGAACGATCTGCCCACTTGTTGTAACCTGGTCGCACACCCGTCGTTCGACACTTTACCCACAGCTCGTCACATCGTTCAGCCACAGTTCTGTCCGCGCGCATCGCAGGTCGCCCAGCGTTTAGGCTGCCGGCGCCCCGCCCGTGTGCGCCTTCGTGCGCGCTCGTTTAAGCCTCCCGCCCGGTCACCAACGTGCGCGCCGCCGGTCGGCCAATCCATCGTGCGCGCTTCCCGGTCGTGCACTCCGCCCGGTCATCTACCCATCGTGCGCGCCCGCCTACGCACGCCCGCCCGATTGCTAATCCAGCGTGCGCCTGCCCAAGTTGCCCGGGGCGCCTCACCAAGTCGTGCGCCCGTCACACCGTCGCCAAATCCCCCGGGCCGGTACATCCTCCTCCACCTGAAGTCGTTGTCGTCCTAGACAACATCCCAACTCCAAGTATCATCCATGATGTCCATGATCATTGACCACCTGCTACAATCTCTCCATGCTGCTCTCCATCGTGAAAGGCTGATCCTTTCAACATCAAGCTACATGTTCTCTGCAACAAAGTGTCCAATCCATCATGTACACTATCTCCATCATGTGCAAACTGCCAATGATATATCAACAAGTGTTAACACACCAAGATCATGTGCCAACATCTCATCAAACTATCAAGTGTCCAATGTGAACACTTCTCCATCCACGTGAGTTCCCCCATGTAGTCTCTCTGCCAAGTGTAGACCCCATAGCTCCATCTCTCTACACATTGGTACCCCTCATGACTCGAACTAGTTGGGTAGCTAATCCAACCATATGCCCAAACCACAAGAATGCACATCCTTATGTCACCATCAGCCCTTCCCTGACTTCTTGCTACATCTCGGACTCATCAAGAATCTCCCATGCTCAGGTCCATGGAAACTCCATCCCATCTGCAACATGATCAAGCCATGGCTTAGTTGCACAAGAGTGTACAACCTCTCCATTAGCTCATATATCTCCAAGTCATAACAGCATCTGCACAACATCCTTTGCTTCGGCATACTCCCATAGAATGCCATGAGTGACATCTCTACTCATGCTCCCACAAAATGTCCCTACATAACTGTCATGCTCCATATCTCCAACCTGATGTCCATGACACTAGTTGTCCATGTAGTCCACCTAAGTAGGCTCATCACAACCATCGTTCATCCCTATCCAAGCTGCCATCTCCAGTTTAGTGAACTCGGTCACCAACCATATCATCATGTCATGAGTTTCTTCCATCATAGTTCCTCCACCTAAGTGTCACCAAGACTATGATAAGTCTACCCAAAACATCATCATCACATGAGTCTCTCCATCATAGCTCTTCCACCTAAGTGTCCACCAAGACTTGCTCTTGGTCTCGGCCATGAGAAGTCCACCCAAGCCTGCAATCTGTCATAAAGAAGCCTCCTTTCAAGGCCCCTTGTAGAGTTGGTGTGGTTCCTCCCTATCAAGGCCTCCACACCAACCTATCCCCAAGGTAATCTATAGAGAAAGGAGGGCCAGGAAGTTTCCTCCCTGACTCTCATCCACCCATGTGTCGGATTGATGTTGTGTCCTCAAGTATGTATGCACAGCCTCAACCTCCTCACATGTACACCCAATCTCCTTGAGCTTTTCCTTTGTCAATTGAAAGTCATATATGCCCATGGCATACCTGCAAAAGTCCACTATGCCAGCAGGATCTCTACCCTCATAATCCTCATCAACCACTGCCTTTGAAGTAGTACTAGGACTCCCTTCTTTTGCAACCCCATTGTGAAGATCATTAGTAGAAGATGTCTCTGTCAAGTGTCTCAAGGTTCGTGAGACTGCCTTCTCACTTGCCTCATTCTTCCTAGCTCTAGCAACAAAGTCAAACAGCTTCCCTTCCTTCGTGGTTTGAGTCATACTCCCAAGTCCTCTTTGCTCCACATCCTCATGCTTTACATTTGGATCTTTGGGATACAAAACCATAGAATTCATCCTTGGTCTATAACCCAAGCAACTCCTTCTATTCATCGGCACCATCATGGTTCTTCCTTCAGCTGTGATCAAGAGAATGTCTCGGTCCACGATTGGTATGGCTTGTGCAAGCTTCATGAAATCTTGCCCCAGCACCATAGAATAGTCATCCATGTCCACAACCCTCAAGTCCAACTTTCCAAACCACGATCCCACTCTCATTTGAGTGTCCTTCATAACACCATAAACAACTTTCATGGAAGAGTTGACTGCTTTGAAAGCACTTAATTCCCTCTCCATCTCTGCTTTCTTTCCAAAAGACTTTGCTGCCTTCCTACTCAAGAAGCTATGTGTAGCCCCTGTATCAACCAAAGCTGCAAATCTCTTGCCCTTCACGGTCACCTGCACAAAACTCAGCTTCAAGGCATCACCTCCTTCTGTCCGCTTTGTCTTATGTCTTATATCAGCAACCTTCTTCAAGAATTCGGCCTTAGAAGGGTCAATTGGTCCATGCTCCAACTTGACTTCCCTCTTAAGGTACTTCACTTCCTTGCTTGGCTCATCAAGGCAACCTGATCCTGGTTTAGCTTGAACTCTTTCAAGCTTATCCTTCATCGACCTCTTCTCAAGTGCACCAACCAAGTGTCCATTGACTACTCTTATAGAACTCAGCTCCCGTACACCCTCTGGATTGTCACGGTAGTAAGTCCCCAGCCCGTCAATTTAATCAAGCTCCTCTTGATCAATCACAACGATCTTCTTCCCAAGAAGCTTTCCTTTCATCTCTTCCTCAATCAGCTTGATTTCGGCCTCCAACTTGGCACTTTCCTTCCTTAAGCGGGCTCTTTCACCAAAGAGCTCTTGAAGATCAAGTCCATTCCGTTGGATCTCCTTATCAAGTTCCTTGAGTTCAACATCTATTGTACTTCCACATTGGCTCGACTCACCTATCATAGGTTCATCAACCATCTTGCCTTTCGGTCTTTCATCCGGCCCCTGCATAGTGAACCAGTCCTTGTTTCACTTGAATGTGAACCCACTTCCTTCACCTGCAAGTACCCGTCGTTTCTTCTTCATAAGCTTCAACACCCGGTTATCAGCCTGCTCTGATACCAACTGTCACGCACCCAAGCCTATGGTAGTCTTCCAACCGTGTTGGCGAGGTGCGGCACCACCCCACTTTTTCTTTTTAACAATACTTAAGTGTAAGGACTACGCCTAATTCACAACCGGTACTTAGTTTGTTTTTCGCAACCAAGTAAAACACATTAAACCTTTATATCAATGAAGCCCATACTCATTCATTATCACAGCAATTATAAAAACACATCAACAATTGCACGATATAAAGGGGAGGGGCAACTCCCGAACAGTTATATTATAAATCAGAATTTTACAATATACAATGCACAAGTGTGCCGGGCAAACTCCACGGCCAACACTTAACCAATTTACAATGATAGGCAATCTGCCTTTACCACAGTTTCATGCACCTTTTGTACGAAGAACGGTGCTCACCCGAGCCACCGATACCCTCTGCCAAATTTTGCACCCAAACCATAAACCAGAACCATTTCTATACAACCTTCGACCTCTGACCAAGCCTTCGTTTCCGCGTCCAAGTTACCAAGGCAATCTGCGCATGAGTAATGTGCATATCCTCCTTGTGCGCAGTTCCTCTTGTGCCTTGAGCGAAGATCAAGTGCGTTCGTCGTGTGTCGAATGAGCTCCTTCATCCGTCTTACTTATATGCATCTTTGCGTTGAACGATGGGTGGGCGAAGCCCCTTGGCCGACGCCCCAACCCATCATAAACGTGTGCCATAAGTTATCAATTGCAGGTCGGCCCGCCATCGTGCAGCGCCTTGTAACCATCGTATAAACTTCCTGAACAATCTTCCCACTTGTCGTAACCTGGTCACACAGCCGTCGTTCGACACTTTACCCACAGCTCGTCACATCGTTCAGCCACAGTTATGTCCGCGCGCATCGTAGGTCGCCCAGCGTGCACGCTGCCCGTGCGCGCCTGCTCGTGTTCGCCTTCGTGCGTGCCCGCCTACGCACGCCCGCCCGTGTTCGCCTTCGTGCGTGCCCGCCTACGCACGCCCGCCCGGTCGCCAACGTGAGCCGCCCGCCCGGTCGCCAATCCATCGTGCGCGCTGCCCGGTCATGCACTCCGCCCGGTCATCTACCCATCGTGCGCACCCGCCTACGCGCGCCCGCCCGATCGCTAATCCAGCGTGCACCCGCCCAAGTCGCTCAGCGCGTGCCCGGGGCACCTCACCAAGTCGTGCGCCCGTCGCACCGTCGCCAAATCCCCCGGGGCGGTACACGCCCAGTGGGGGACTAAGATCCAACCACGGTTGAAACAAAAAACCTTTGAAACAATCACGAAGATAATCAGGTTTTACACTAACACTTTGAGTTTTTTTTTCCTCTGATACCGATCTACTTGATAGATAGAGGAAGAAACAGCACAATAAGACAATTTGGTCTGAGTTGTTGTTCAATAAATTGCATTGGTTCAATTGCTTGAAGCTACATGATTAAATAGACTCGAAACCACTAAAAATAGATATGTTAATCTTAACTCGCACATGCATTCCTAAATTAAAACTCTAAGATGGATGAGACATCCTAAATTTAGATTGTATGTAAACTCGCTGAAATTACTAGCTGACAAAGTGTAATTGAGAGTAATTATCTCCAACAATATATAACGAGGAACATGAAACGAAGAACATGAAATAATGGAAATGTATGGTGCTGATGCAAAGGACATCCCTTCCATGATTATGAAACAATGTTTGATTGATACATGTTTCATGGGTAAGTGTGGTGGATTAAATAAGAGTTTTTCATGAAATAAGGTGGATGGAACATTTCCCATTAATGACTTAAACTTGAACATTTTCAAAAAAAGCTTTACTTGGTTACAAATTTCCAAAGTTGTTGGGGATAAAAAAGCATGGAAAAAGACAACCTTGGAAAAATGAATGGTGTTTTTAGAAAAAATACATGCAATGTTCGAATTCTTTACACGATGGGAAAATACCAAATTAATAACCAGACCTCAACTTAATTATAAATAATGATACTAAAATTCAAAAAATATATAATTTGAATGTTTCCTTTAAATTCTAAAGACCCTCCTAGTTCTTGCCAAAAAATTAGCTCAAATCACATCAAAGTTAAATATTCTAAGAATATATTCTAATAAAACATATATCGCATAAATGTATAATTTTAAATATGAAATATTATATTTATTTTTAAAAAATCTTAATTGTTTATTTTATACGTAGATTTCCGCATATTTTGTTGGAAGTAATGCTTTTATGTATTGTTGTAGAGTGTTATTGTGAGTTTCTAACAAATGATTGATTTTTAAGTTATGTGTTAGAATTGTGTCAAATATAAGTCATAATTTGTCAAAGTCAAAGATCCAAATCTTATATATAACTGCTTTATGTGATCAATAAAAAACAAGGGTTATTTTGTATTATTTACACCATCTCTTTGCTCTTTTTTATCTTGGAGCCCCTACAATCTGGTTTTGTGAGATCTGTTTGTTTTAGAGTCGTGTGTGATGCACGGATAGAAATAATATGATGTTTCCGCTGGAATCTTCACAGCCAGCGTTGCTTTAATCATGATATGCGTGTGGCTTTTGTTGCTAGCCGAAGGTGAGGGTGTGAGAGACAACGTCTGATTGCTGTCGTTTGAAAGACTTTGTGTAAAATATCATTGTTGAGGAGGAGGATCCAGTCGTGAAATTGGTAGAGGAGATCCACCATTACACGCCATCGTGTTAATTCGTTGTTGCCACAGATGTGGCAAAGGTAAACGAATTATTGCAATTTTCAGACATGCCAAGGAGTGAGCAACGTCCAGATTCGTAGCGTTTTTCCAATTTCATTGGGACGGTGAACTCAACGTTGTGTCCAAAAATAAAAGTAAAAAAAGGTTGTGAGTCTCAGCACGTCGACAGTAGGGTTGAAATTCACGCGGGCTTCAAGGATCTATAGGTTCCACAATGAACAAAGTCATGGATCATGAATCCTAAAGTTAACTTGATGTGCATTAATTGGTATGCGGTGACTGTACGCATCTAAGCCTGTCTCAGATTCATCGTGAATATGCAGAGATGGATAGGTCATGAGTTAAATCAACCTTTGAAATGAAATTAAGGAGCCATGACTCGTGTGACAGTAAATTTTCTAAATAAGAATGTGCTCCTGTTTTTGCCTTTCTGAATTCGATTTGGCTCAATTTGATCTCTTGATATTTGGCCTAAAGTGCAGAAAAGTCAAATTGCTGACAACATTGTGGGAGAAAACCGATATCAAATCTAAAAGAGGTAATATGTTTTCATAGTTAAAATTCAAATGCATGTTATGAATAAAGGTTCGTGGAGTATAATAAAAGGAATTGAAAAGGCCCTTACTGATGTCATGATTTTAGTTGAACGATAAAATAAAGAAGAAAAGGCTAACGCTATAATCGGATCGGGTTTTTCAGATACTCAGATGCATGATTGATTTAGTAAAATCAATCCATGAAATTTGGAAACATTTGAGTAAGTTATTTGGAGAAAAGGTTATGAACGCAAAGTTCTTTTTAATACTCAGATGCATGATTGATTTAGTAAAATCAATCCATGAAATTTGGAAACATTTGAGTAAGTTATTTGGAGAAAAGGTTATGAACGCAAAGTTCTTTTTAAAACTGCAATTTTTTAGTTTCAAAATGCATGATGAGACACCTCTTTATAATCATATAGATGACTTAATGTCTTTCTTTAGGCAATTAGCTGAAATTGGTGTCAAGGTAGATAAAGATAATGATAAAGCAATTCTATTAAATAGTTTATCTCATAAGTATACCAACATTGTATTCGCACTAAGTCAAATGTCCTCTCAATCATTAAAAAGAATGGTATCATCGTTTTTAGCTGAGGAAAAAAGGGCAAATTCAGAAGGATCAAATGTTGGTGGTCAACATGAACTTGCACTATTTTCCAAAGGAAAAATGAAAAAAAAACCAAGGGAATAGAATGCTTCTATTGTCACAAATATGGACATACAACTTGGAATTGTAGAACTTGTGCAAGTGATCTTATGAATGGCAAGGAAAATGCAAACATAGCCAACTGGGATGTCTGATCAAAATCAGATAGTGATGAGGGGCCACCAAAACCACCTCTCAAACTATTCTAAAAGTAAAAGAGACTTAAATTCTTCTATTGTGAGTGTTTGTTTGTATGTTACAGTTTGTGGTGTGAGTTGAAGTAGTTTTCTATTTCATTCAATTCTCGTTATAAAAAGGGTTTTTGGTTCTTAAACTTGATGCCCTAGTGTCCAAAACATTAATTCTTGTGTGTTAGTAAGGTCAAGTTGTTTGATCAACTTTTGAACATATTCAATATCCAAACCTCCATATTAGCAACTTACAGATAGATGAAAGTGAAATATTTGACAGATGGTGGTTGGTCCATAAGATGATTCATTACTTGACGACTCTTTTCACGGAAACCCCGATGAGTCGAAGTGTCAATATCGTTGATCTTGCAATGTCCATTAACAAAGGTCAAAGGAGGTTACACTTTAAATAGAGGTCAAGTGACAGCTCGAAGATGTGGTGGTGAAAGGGAGGTGTTTGCGAGATTCCAAGGTGGATGTGAGTGCTAATGAAGACCAATCATACATAGATTATCCTTATTATTGTAATGTGTGTTTTCTATATTTGTTACATGTAAGCATTAAGGGGGTTACGGAAGTAATGCTTCCATGTGTTGTTGGGAGGTGTCATTGTGAGTTCCCAAGTGTTAGTTTAGAAGTTGTTGAATCCTAAGTTATGAGTTGGAGTCATGTCATGTCTGAGTCATAATTTGTTGAATCCAGTGACCTAAGTTTAATATATGTAAATGAGTTGGAGTCATGTCATGTCTGAGTCATAATTTGTTGAATCCAGTGACCTAAGTTTAATATATGTAATTGATTTATGTGATTGATAAACAACAAGTGTGGTTTTGTGTTGTGTACACAATCTTTCTCTTCTCTTCTATTTTTTCTAACTCGTTCATCATACTGGACGTTGAGATTCCTAAGAAGTGAAGTATTTTGATGAACCCGATGATACCACTAGAATTATCTCCCTCGATGGTTTATTTTAAACTCCTCCATCATTTCCTTCATTTGCTAAGGGAAGCTACAAGCTTTATAATTTCATCATTACTTATTCGATGTGCTTTTAGTTTAAGTTTGAACCGGGCTTATAAGTTGAAATAAGAGAGTATCATGGCCTAGTTTCATTTTTAAGTGTTTTTGGAGCGACATTGTGTGTTGTGTGTTCTTCATGAAACATCTTACATTTCAGGAGAATACTTCACTCATCATTAGTGAAATGTTTCACCCTCAACAAAAAATATTTGTCCCTTATTATAGGCAAAGTGTTCACCAAAAATGTTGGACACTTCACCAAAAACACATAATTTCACTCCAAAAACACTTGTCCAACACCACTTATTGAGTTTTCTTAAATTTCAATCACTCAAACACCACTTATTGATGGGTAAAATCCGAAGTCCCACACCTTCAATGACTTTGTCCGTACATAATATCCCTCAATGTCGTGTGGGACTCGTAATTATTTATGTGTTCTTTTTTCATGAAAGAAAAAACCAACAACTTCCTATTAAATAAAAGATGCTTTCATATAGCATGCATATAACATATGTGCCAGTATATCCGCATTTAACATATATGATTGATATTCAACGTCTTACAGAGAAAAACCTAAGAACAACAAGCCCAGGGGCACCAAAACTTATGTAAAAAAGACAAGTAACATGCTACACAGGCCTGACAAAGAACCCCATATGGAGCACCAGTATTGCAGCAATAATGTTGCAACTCTTAGGGCTTCCTACTTTACTTTTATCAACCTGGTAGTTCGTAACAAACTTGCAAGCGACGGTGCTGTATACACAAGTACTAGTTCTTACTGCAGGCTGTCACTTGGTCAGCTGACGCAAGATCACTAGGAGCTCAAGCCAACTTCTATGATTTCCAGAAGAAGCTTTATGTGTGATTAAAGAAAGGAAAGCTCACTCTATAGAGGTTTCTCTACTTGCAGAAAGTGAAAGAAGACTGAAATGTGAAGTAACCCTAGCAAACCCTAATTAACCAACTAACCCTACTTTTGCAGAAAGAGAGATGAAAAACCATAAAATGCATGCCATTACCTACTTAGGAAGTAAACAACATTTATTCAAGCTATTTCTATGAGGAAATGAGAAAAAAACATCTTTTTGGGTTTTTATGTATTTTATGTGAAATTGTCATGCATGTAATTTATTTGTTTGCGGATGTGGTAGCGATTAGGTGGTGATGGAGGGCGGCTTTGGAGTTTTCAGAGGTGTAGGAAGGTGTGGATGGGTCCTAGGAGGCCTTTGGTAACCTTCCGGAGGCTTTCCCTGCAATCGGAGTTCAAAAAGTCACCTACAGGAATTCTACAAGAGGCTGCAGGGGATCTACAAGAGGATCTAGAGGAGGATGCCGAGATCTGTTTTAGAGGTTTTGAAGGTGGAAATATGGTGGGAAAGCGTAGCTGAAGACTAGATGGATGTGTTAAGGTTTCCAAGGTTCATCAAGAAGGATTAGGAAAGAGAATGCTGGTTAGATTTGTTCAAGGGATGAGAGGAAGGTTTATGAGAAAAACGCAGCAAATTAGGGCAGATTTATGAGGGGCTGTGAATGACTTGTGGAGCATGTAGCAAAAGAGATGGTGATGGCTGATTTATTGACTTATTATGAGTAGAGGTGTACTGCAAAAAAGCTGCAAATCAAACACTGAAACTGAGCAAGAAAAGAAACTCGCTGCACCAAAAAATAGAACTGTACTTCATATTAACCTAAATTCTAATCTAGGAAAATAAAATGTTGAGCAATGCTACATGGAAAGGAAAGCATGAATGGAGATTTATTGCAGAAATATAAATGAGTATTGGAAAAATGGATCTGAAGCAAAGCATTAACCTTGAAATCAAACTATAACACTAGAAATTGCAAGGAGAAGGAAAAACTGTGTTTTTGGTGGCAGCAAGAGGGTTTTGACCTCAGCTCATGGTCCCAAAGGGAGGAAAGGACAGCTATGAAAATCACCAAAAAGCAATCTATTCTACTAAGGAAGAAATCTATCTAACAACAACTAATTCATGAACTGCAACAAGACATACAAATACAAAACAAGAGATGTTGGGCAGCTTGGGTTGGACCCTAACCCAAGAGCTTCAGCCCTCTGGAAGAACTCAGTGCTGGCTCAGAAAATATTTCATCTTCATTATCAAAATAATAGTCACATTACATAAAATTGTCCACAAAAGTAAGCTCGAAATGAGCTGAGCAAAAGCTGCAACAAAAGTGCGAAAATTTGACTAACATCCAACACCCTAATGAGGCCCTAGGCCTCTCTACTTATACAACTGAAGCTCCCAAAAGCTTCGTTAAAATCAGGGAGGCTTGGCTCCCAAAACTTGAGATAAACATAAGTTATCGTCCACTTGCTCGACTGCCTCTTTAGTGCATTGATGTGGTTGCTTTTGCTCCAAGCTGCATGATGGATAATTCGAACTGGGGAGTCATAAATGAGGGGGGTACCCTCCTATAAATCCTCTCCCTTGTCTACTTCGAATTATTGCTACCAATTGTCTATTAAATCTTTGACTTTATCTCCAAAATTGACCAAAAATCTGCATTAAACACATATTAGACTCTATGGCATAATGACCAACCCAACTCACTCCATAAGCATAAATATAATAAAAAAATATGCAATAAGCTAAGAGAATGGTTGATTTGACTAGGTTAGGAAGTAAAATGAGCCCATATAATTACCCATTTATGAGGCTCATCATCACCCCCCTACTGAAAGTGTTGCTCATCCTCTGAGCAACTTAGTCCATCTCCTCATCTTTGATGGCCTTGGTCGCCTCCCTAACATCCCATGCTTCTGATGTGGTCTTCTCTTCCTCTTTTGATTTGGCTTAATTGGTGTGTTGAGGGTAGTGAGAGAAACTGCTGCCTCTCTTTCTAGAGTCTCAGGGGACACTTCTGTCTTTTTTGCCCCTCTTTCTCCTCCTTCTGCCTTTTTCTTTGTCTCTGTTTGTTTTGTTTCTTCCTGCTCTGTTTTGGTTTCTTCAGTTTTTCCTTTCTTGTTCTTCTAAATCACCAGTTTCTTCACCTTCTCATAAACCTCCTATCATTTTGTTTATGCTTCCTTGGAAAACCAACTATGGAAATGGAGAGAACAATTTTTTTTGAAGAAAAACAAAGAGACAGAGACTGTTTTTTTTTTTTTTAACATTAAGCAGCAATTTTTTTATGAATTTCCTCCACCCAACAGTTCTATTTTCTCCTGAAAAACTAAACCACTGTTAGCATAATTTGATATTCAATGGAGGTATGCCAAGAAGCTACCTCTGCAGCCCGAGAATTGTGCTAAAAACCTCGTGTTTTCTCCTTAAAAACAGCTTACTACCCCTCCTGTAGAAATGCTTGTAGGTGCTCCTGTAGAACCTGTAAGTGCTCCTGTAGAATGCCGATAGCAGGAGGATGGATGAAAGTGATGGAGAACGATGGTTTCGAGACTATGGGGGTGACAAAGAGCTTGCTGCAGCTAAGTGGACGAGGATGAAATGAAAGAAAAGGTGGTGAAGGAGTTTCGAGGAGGAGTACTTATTTCTTCTTTTAGATATTTCCGGTCATGGGGTGAGTTGGAAAAAATGTGTGTTGGCATTATTTGGACCGTTGGTCCCCAGCTGCCTTGTCATCATAGTTTCTTTCCTTATAATCACCCCTCATGATTTCATTGGAGTTTCAATCGCCTCCACTGTCTGTCCTTGACATCTTCTCTTGATTTTGACTAAGTGCACATGTGGTGACACCTCTGGATGAATGAAGTCAACTGGATGAAGGTGGCCCAGTTAACTGGCCACCTCAACCCCAACAAGCCTCAACCATGTCGTTGTTGTTACATGCTCTCTAATTATACTAATGCAAACAGAGGAGCAGGTTAGTCACTTACCTGAGATCTGAATGCGTTTGCTTGAAGTGCTGTGGCCTTTTTTCTGCTGCATGCCTTTGTTTCTGTGGATGCATGCTTGTCTAGTTGCTGATATGTGGCTGTGCTTTGTGCAGGTTCCTTTCTGGCTGGATTTGATCTTCAGGAGTCTGCTTCAACCTTCATATTTGCACCCTCATGTTGCTGATGCTAGATGTTAATGGGACAGTGACTTGTTTTGTCCATATCTCCCAAATGGTAGACTGGATTGACCTAAAAATTTTTGAGCATGTTTCCATCTTCCTTATGCACCTCGCATAGAAACATTTTGGTCAATGGATGCACGAATTTCGAGAAAAACTGAAAATGGCTAAAGGTGATGGAGGCCGATTTCTTGGAAACCATGCATTGGAATTGGCTAAAAGTGCTTGGGCATGTTACCATCATCCATATGCATCTCCCCATGAAATAGTTTTTTAAATGGATGCAGGGATATTGAGAAAATGCAAAAATGGCTGAAGGTGATGGAGGCTGATTTCTTGGTAACTGTGCACTGGAAGTTGCTGAAATTGCTTGAGCATGTTACTATCATCCATATGCAACTCCCTATGAAACAATTTTTTAAATGGATGCACGGTTTTCAAGTTATGGAAAAAACAAATTTCTGCTCTATGTATTTTTGTATCAGAGCATCCTACAGTTTTTTGGACATTAAGAAAAATGAGCTTGGGGTGTGACGCAGGCTTGGAGATGATGAAAGAGAGGGTTGAAGAATGCAAGAGGATTTATAAATCTTGTATGAAGCTTCCTTATTCCCCAAACTGCCTTTAAAATCCATCTCTAGCTCTTTGTAATTTCTAAAGGAGCCTCTTGTAGAAAACACAGTTTTCGAAAAAGAAGCACAGTGAGGTGAAAAGAATGTCAAAAATGATGGAGAAAGGTGAGGCAAGGTAGGATAGGTGTTTTTATTGGTTTCAGAGCTCCCTTGGCACCTGTTGTTGCTTCCTATAGTCCTCCTGCACCTGCAATACAACTGGAAATTCATTTTTTTTTCTCTCTCTCTCTCTCTATATATATATTTGAAAACAACTAGGGCACCTCAGAGAGGTTTTCACCCTTATTGTCTGCCCTAGGCGCCTCCAAGGGAGGTTTTCACCCAGGGATTTTATTCTTTTTCCTCTTTTTTCTTCTTTCCAACCCATTGACTGCCTCATGGAGGTTTTCAATCAATGAGCCAATCTGAGGTGCCTCCAAGGAGGCTTTCACCTTAGATTTTTATTTTTTCTCTTATTTTCATTTTTTATTTTTTCTCTCTACCCTACCCTACTTGAAAAACAAAATCATTTTCAAGTATAAGAATACTTCCAATGAAGCCATGTGCACATCGAGATGATAGACAAAATGATGTGGAGGCTGGAAATGTATGCTTTGACATATATCCGGATTTCAAAGACCAAATGATTTGACTTTGAAGGGATCAGGCAAAGTTGAGGAAGAGAGTGATACTGCAACTTCATGACTGTCTGGAACCATATCTCAATATAGTTGTGATATCCTTGGCCCTTCTGCTAATCTGGAGAATTCTTCATGTCTTCTTCTACCATGACCTTCATATCTTCCTCTTTTTGCTGATTTTTCTCTTGAATACATGGAGGATTTGATGGTAACCATGAAGGAGCTCTCTCGATTTCTGATTTTGATGTCTTCTCTTCATCAAGTGCAGCCCATGGCTCTTTGATCTTCTCTTTTGCATCTTCTTCTGTTGGGTGTGGTCCTTCAATGATATCAATATAATCTCTTTTTTGCAATACTCTTCCTGAGCTATGGTGAATACCATTGAGTTCGAGAGGAGTTGTTTGGAAGTGTTGTACTGCAGCATTGTAAATGGGTTGAACTACTTCAATGTTTGGGTTTGGAAATGGCGGTACAAGTAGTCGAGTGGGAGTGTGTATTTGAGATGGATGTGGATGGAGTTGTGGTTGGGCAGGTGGTGGAGGCAGAAGAGTGGGAAGAGAGATGTACTGGGGCCTCCACCCCTGATGAGTTGCATTCCACTGAGGTTGTGGCTGAGCATAGGATTGAAATGAATGAGCGGTTGGTTGGGCATGATATGGAGATGTGAAGGACCAAGGAGGAGGTGTGGACCAGGAAGGATGAGCAGGGGGGCCCCAAGAAGGTATGGATGGGACTTGGTTGGGGTTGCAGTATGCCTGAGATGTCCCTTGCATCCCCTGCTGATATGGTCTAGGCCATGCGGCCTCCTTCGGTCAATGTAATATATCTATTCAGTGGCTCCTTCGGCCCCTTGGTATACAACTTTAAGTCTGGGCAAGGACGGACACTTATCTGTAGAATGATTTTCTTCACGGATTGAACAAACCTCTACAGAGTTCAATGGACATTCGTTCCTAGGATGCCTCCTGGTGCATCTAGGACAAAATATGGCCAAAGCCCTCTCTGCTTCCTCTTGTTTTCTTTTGATATGGAAGGTACCCATTTACATGGCAAGAATCTGCAGCATCTCACTCTTGAGGTCTTCCAGTATGTTTCCAATTTCACCTTTAATGGATGAGTTGGAAGAAAAGATACTGCTCCCAACATTTCTGTTTTCAGCCATTGGCTCCAGAGGAATGTTTTCTTCTTCTTCTTCCCCTATAGGTTCTTCAAATATGTCTGGCTGTTACCTAAGGGTTTTTCTTGATTGCAGCCACCGAAGAAGAGAGAAGGTTGGCTGTGTGAAGCAATGGGGGTGTTGGGAAATTTTTTTCCTGAATTATCTCTATTCTTACGAGGCATGAAAGGAAATCTTTTTGGTTGGTTTTTATTTTTTTCACTGCTTGTACCTACAAAACTGAAATTGATTGAACAAACAAATTGCAACTAATTGAAATGAACTTGCTGAAATGAAATTGCAGAACTGAAAAGGAAAGCAAATGAAATGCAGAAATGAAAGCAAGGAAATGACTAATCTACTTTTGCAAAAATGAAGTTGCTGAAATGAAATTTGCAGGATTGAAAATGAAAGAAAATGAAATGTAGAATTGAAAGCAAGGAAATGACTAATCTACTTTTGTTGAAATGGAAATTGCAGAATTGAAATAAAAGCAAGGAAATGCAGAAATTGCAAGAAACAACTACTCTACTTTTGCTGAAATGAACTACTTAGCAGAATCTTGCAGTAGAAAATAGAAGAAAAGCAGTAATCACAAAATACTCTGACGCTTCCCCAGCAACGGCACCAAAAAGTGGTGAGCACCAGTGTTGCAACAATAATGTTGCAACTCCTGGGGCTTCCTACTTTACTTTTATCAACCCAGTAGTTCATAACAAACTTGGAAGTGACAGTGTTGTATACACAAGTACTAGTTCTTACTGCAGGCTGTCACTTGGTTAGCTAGCGCAAGATCACTAGGAGCTCAAGCCAACTTCTATGATTTCCAGAAGAAGCTTTATGTGTGATGAAAGAAAGGAAAGCTCACTCTATAGAGGCTACTCTACTTGCAGAAAGTGAAAGAAGACTGAAATGTGAAGTAACCCTAGCAAACCCTAATTAACCAACTAACCCTACTTTTGCAGAAAGAGGGATGAAAAACCATAAAATGCATACCATTACCTACTTAGGAAGTAAACAACATTTATTCAAGCTATTTCTAGGAGGAAATGAGAAAAAAACATATTTTTGGGTTTTTATGTATTTTATGTGAAATTGTCATGCATGTAATTTATTTGTTTGCGGATGTGGCAGCAATTAGGTGGCGATGGAGGACGGCTTTGGAGTTTGCAGATGTGTAGGAAGGTGTGGATGGGTCCTAGGAGGCCTCTAGTAACCTTCTGAAGGCTTCCCTGCAATCGGACTTGAAAAAGTCATCTACTGGAATTTCTATAGGAGGCTGTAGGGGATCTACAGGAGGATCCACAAGAGGATGCCGAGAGTTGTTTTAGAGGTTTTGAAGGTGGAAAAATGGTGGGAAAGGTTAGTTGAAGACTAGAGGGATGTGTTAAGGTGTCCAAAGTTCATCAAGAAGGATTAGGAAAGAGAATGATGGTTGGATTTGTTCAAGGGACGAGAGGAAAGTTTATGAGAAAAACACAGCAAATTAGGGCAGATTTATGAGGGGCTATGAATGACCTATGGAGCATGTAGCAAAAGAGATGGTGATGGCTGATTTATTGACTTATTATGAGTAGAGATGCACTGCAAAAAGCTGCAAATCAAACACTGAAACTGAGCAAGAAAAGAAACTAGTTGCACCAAAAAACAGAACTGTACCTCATATTAACCTAAATTCTAATCTAGGAAAATAAAATGCTGAACAATGCTACATTGAAAAGAAAGCATGATTGGATATTTATTGCAGAAACAGAAATGAGTATGGCAAAATGGATCTGAAGCAAAGCATTAACCTTGAAATCAAACTATAACACTAGAAATTGCATGGAGAAGACAAAACTATGTTTTTGGTGGCAGCAAGAGGGTTTGACCTCACGTCATGGTCCCAAAAGGAGGAAAGGAGGTCAAGGTTCTGTTGATGGCCATTTTGTATCTTTCTCTTACCACTATTTAACCTACTTCAGCAAACTGAAATGGAAACAGCTATGTAAATCACCAAAAAGCAACCTAATCTACTAAGGAAGAAATCCATCTAACAGCAACTAATTCATGAACTGCAACAAGACATATAAATATAAAACAAGAGGTGTTGGGTAGCTTGGGTTGGGCCTAACCCAAGAGCTTTAGCGCTCTGGAAGAACCCAGTGCTGGCTTAGAAAATATTTCATCTTCATTATCAAAATAATAGTCACATTACATAAAATTGTCCACAAAAGTAAGCTCGAAATGAACGGAGCAAAAGCTGCAACAAAAGTGCGAAAATTTGACTAACATCCAACACCCTAATGAGGCCCTAGGCCTCTCTACTTATACAACTGAAGCTCCCAACAGCTTCCTTAAAATCAGGGAGGCTTGGCTCCCAAAACTTGAGATAAACAGAAGTTATCCTCCACTTGCTCGGTTGCCTCTTTAGTGCATTGATGTGGCTGCTTGTGCTTCGAGCTGCATGATGGACAATTCGAAGTGGGGAGTCATAAATCAGGGGGATACCCTCCTATAAATCCTCTCCCTTTTCTACTTCGAATTATTGCTGCCAATTATCCATTAAATCTTTGACTTTATCTCCAAAATTTACCACAAATCTGCATTAAACACATATTAGATTCGATGGCATAATGACCAACCCAACTCACTCCATAAGCATAAATATAATAAAAAACATGCAATAAGCTAAGAGAATGGTTGATTTGACTAGGTTAGGAGGTAAAATGAGCCTATATAATTATCCATTTATGAGGCTCATCAAGCACCATAAATAGCCCAACAACGGGAAGCAACTCATTACAATGTCAATGTTGAAAGATACTTTGACCAACAAGAAACAAACTAGAAGATACTTTGACTAAAAATGAAAACAATGAACACCAGAAGATACTCTAACTGGAAAAAAAGCTCGGAGATTCTCCGACAGGCCCATCATAACCATGTAGGTTAAGAAGTTACTAGATCTGGACCTCTTTGGCCCAATCACTCTGTTGCAACATAACACCCTCCTCCATAGCCAGGAAGACCTTCATGTAAGTAGCCACCAGGCGTGCCAACCACATAACCGCCATAAGTCCCAGCATACCCCATTGGCCCAAAACCTCCTGTATACCCAACACCGCCCCACCCAATCAAAAGTTGCGGTGCACCACCATATCGACCTGCTCCAAGATTTGAACCGAAAACCCCCACTGGACCACTTAACCCTCGGCCTTGTTGGCCCCCCCATCTTCCAACAAATAACCCAAGTTTCACTCAACACTTTTAAGTAGCCTGTTGGAGTCGTCTATAGCTCCCTCGTCGCCATTGCACTCTTCACAACAGTGCCTAATCTCCCGTTGCCTATTGTACCACCAAACCCTCGGCGTCCTTGGCTCCCCATCTTTCAGCAAACAACCCAAGTCTCACTCAACACTTTTACGTTCCCTGTCGGAGTAGTTCGATGCTCCCTCATCGTCATCACTCTCTGCATAGCAGCGCCCAACCTCCTGCTACCCACTAGACCACCAAACAGTCGGCCTTGTTGCGCCCATCATCCAAACAACCCAAATCTCACTCAACACTTTAAAGTGGTTTGTTGCTTCCTCATCGTGACTTATTCATGACATATTTATGTGTTCTTACATCATTTTTGTTCCATGTAGTTTTTATGGTTGTACATTGTATTTTATATGCATGAACATATCGGCTAAGTCATCAAACCTTACATATTTTTTTTTTAATATTACAAATAGTGATTATTAATTATATATTTAATAAATTTTATTTTAAAATATTCTTACAAATTAAGTTATTATTTGATATTAAAAAAATATTTATTATTTATAAATGTAGTTTAAATTATTATTATAAAAATATAGTGATAATTAATTATATATTTTATAAATTTATTTTAAAATATTCTTATAATTTAGTTTATTATTTAATATTAGAAAATAATTTATTTATTTATAAATGTAGTTTAAGTTATTATCAATAAAAGTATATAATAAACTAGTGATTTTTAAAATAACAATTAATTAGCAAAAAAATGTTTGTTTTTTTCAAACATACTTAAATTTTGAATTATCACCTTATTTATTCATACTTAAACCTTGAGCTATTACCTTATTCCTTCAATTTAAAAGACGCCAAATTTAAATTAATAACTATTTTCAAAAAATATATAAGTTTTAAATAATATTTAGCCTTCATTATGTTTTTAAAAATTGAACATCATCTCTAATTATCATGTAACATATTTATTTAAAATAAAAATAAAAATAAGTATCATATCAACCTAACATCTTCGCATGACTTCAATCAATAAAAAGAGTGAACAAAAAAATTGTAAAATTAAACATTTTGACTATGGCTTATATGTCAACAAGTAAACGTAGACAAATGTATAATTAATGATTTACTTATTAAAAAAAATGAGGTTGACATTAAATCTAAGTTGTCCAAAAATTTATGAAACTTTTCCAAAGTTTAACATTATAAATTAAGATTTATTATTTTTAAACCATATTTAAATTCATTTATCTAAAATATTATTGGTTCAATTCTTTCACCTCTTATTATGTAATGATGACTAAAAGAAATCTAAGTTATTATAAGAAGGTCATCAACCCCACCCTAAAAGATCAAAAGTATCTTTCTATTTTAACTAGCTCAAAAAAGAAAATTAATATAGCAAAGATTAGAACGAACTCTCATGAGCTCCATAGTGAAACAGGTCGTTGGGCAGTTCCTAAAACACCATGGATGGAAATGATCTGCCATCTCTGTGAGAATAGGGACATTGATGATGAAAACCACTTCCTCGTAGAGTGCCCTGCGTACAACTACATTAGATCTCAGTTTCATAATCTTTGTCGCAATATTGACCTTCCTAGCCTTTTACGATGTCAAAATCATAGTGAGCTCGGGAGGCTTCTCTCCAAGCTCTTTGAGTATAGGAATAAAATCTTAAATCAAACTAAATAATTTGTTTCTTTAGGTCCGATAGACCAAAGTTTGGTCTCAGTGGACGTTAACCATTATCATCATCATCATCATCATCAGATGTACTTCACTATTAATTAATATTGTACAATTTAATGTACAACTTCCACTATAAAATGGCAGATGTACTCCATCACTAATATAATTTATATTGTATGAGCCCCCACCTTATTTATGCAGTGAGACCTCACATATCCTAACCAAGTGTAATATTAGATCATCGAAAAGGTAAAAGGTTATCCCACGGATTTTGAACATCTGGTCATAGAGTCTAATAAGCATTGATGCGCACAAGTTCTGAGGACATGTACTCCAAGAAAAGGGATGGCGAAGTTCTATAAATTACAATGGGCACACGTTTCCTAGCTCACAAATTTCCTTTATATTTAGGAGGACAGATATCCTAATAAATGTGATCTAACAACTACCGGAAATATACAAAAATCTTAGAGGGGGCAGGCATAATAAGCATTCAATCTTTAATAATGTATTCGTTGAAATACAATAATTTATTGGTCTTTCAAATTTATCAATTTTTTTGAGATTAGTGTTTCAGTGGAACCATTAATGTTCAGGTACAAATAATCGTAAATGTTATTAACCATTTACTTATAAGTTATTATTTATTATTGTGCAATCAAGAATTAAGTAAGAATTATGGAATATAAGATTTTTAAAATTACAGCAAATAAATGCTGATTAAAAATATTGCAATAAATAAAAAAGTAATTGTTAAAGTTTTACTTTGTAAAATTGAAAATTATTTGACATTTTTTACCAAAATAGATCGTCAAACAAAAACCTAATGCATAGAGGCAGGTATAATAGAGTTTACATCAGGAAGGATAATGCCTACTAAAAGTTGACAAACGATTCCATATTTAAACCCATATAATAGCCTATGGAGATAATAATATTATAATATTATCACTATTTAATGATATTATTATATTTATGTACAAATCAGCCAAAGTACATATTATCCTAAACCATGTATAACTAATGGTTAATTTACTAAAATTCACGTTAAATTATTTAATATCTATTATTTGATATTATAACGTTATTTATAAATACTTTCACATTATTACGACCCTATATATAAACAAACTAATTTAATATTTAAAATTAAGTTGGCTTTAGTCAACGTTTATAACATGTGTTTATGTTTGTTTATTATAATAATACATTTGATAACATTTAACATGTGTTTATGTTTGTTTATTATAATAATACATTTGATAATATTTGTGACATAAACTTCTAATTTAAAGATACTTAAAATAAGCAAAAATATCTATAAAATAGCCCTTATGTTATAGTTAGTTCATATATTTTAAAATTCAATAATTAAATTAAAAAACAGAGAAACGCTTTATTTTTTTACTAATATTTTTGCGCCGTAAGGCGTTCCCTCTGAAATCAACTATCCTAAATGCCTCCGTGTCATAATTTGTACCGTTAGATATTTTGTTAGACGATTGAATTAAGATGATCCGTTGATTTGAATACCATGACAGTTGCATACAAACTACTTTCCCTGGGCATTCAAACGTGTTTATTTGCCGTGCGTTTCACTTTGGATAGCTAATCGGTTGCTCTCCTACAATCTTGATGCTCTCATATGTGGTAAAGCCCCGTCGATGAATGAAGAGCCAACAACAGTTGTGTATTTGTCGAGCCTGCTGAACAAGCAGGAAGATGTCATCGCTCATAAATGTGATAGAAAATGTGATATTGAACATGTTTGGGCTAACATTTACCGGTGCAAATTAACCGAAAGCACTCATATTTGTGACAAAAATTGCAACCAGAAAATTGTGTATGATAACTACAGTTGTATTTGCAGAGTGAGTCGTCAAGTTTTCCCCCTAACGGCAGTAGAGCAGCAAGCAGTGAGAGGAGTGGCCCGTAGGAGAGCCGAGTCAGACTTTACCGAAGGTGGCCGCGCTTCTAAGTGTAGGCGAGATGCTTTTACGCATCACTATCAATCACCTTTTGAGCGTTCATTTTGTGTCGTGGCTCCGATTTGCAGCCAACCTGGTGATTTTATGGATATTAACTGATTTAAAAGTTGTGAATAATCTAGACTGTCTTTTATTAGCAATGTCTTAATGGAGTGGTGGAAGCACTGCATTCCGAAGATTTTTTACATTATCTTTATCAGTATGATATATAGGGAGAAGACTCTCAGTTATTATTCTGAAAAACGCCGTGATAACTTTGCATTGCAAACGTAATGCAATGGAGAATTTTGTAACTAGAACTCTTTAAGCTTTCTCTTTGTACAGTTACTTTCATGCATTAGAACATTTTCATGGCCTGATTCCAAATCTGACTTCTGTTGCTTCATGATCTACTAGCTTAGCAGTGAACGAGTAATCATAAAAAAAAAACCCATAACGAAATTTATTTTTCTAAATGCTTTGCATTTTAAATAATAACGAAGCTAAAATTAAGAGTTCATTCCCCGTGAGATTGCTAAAGGATTTCTTTGTGAATGGTTGTTTGTCAGTTGCTATCTTTATCTACATGGTAGTACATGGAACGAGGGTTTTAATAAATTGATGTTTTCTTAAAACAAGTGTGCTCTGTCAGCTCCTAGTTATTGTTAACAGATTTTTCAAGTCTTTTTGTATTCCAACATGAATGTGACCCATTATTTAGATTAACCTGCTTCATTACTTCAATTTAAGTAATGTTTTTACATAAACGTTGTTTCCTATGGTTTCGTCTTTCCTTCACTATTGTCTCAGCTATATATAGTTGGGATTTCACCTTATTTTGCAAAATTGTTTTCAATTATTTACACAGCTATTTTTCCCTCTTAAATGTGACTGAAGCATCTATTCAGTTTATTGCCATGAATTCCTTTGGAAATGGCGAGGAATTTCGGTGCCCATTTTCCTTAGTGTGTAGGATGTGTTGTGCAGGATTATTTATGGCTCTGTCAGAGATATACCTTTCATGTCCAGATTTTTGTGATGTTTTTTATATAACTTGTGTATATTGCACATTTCCATTTTTTGAAGACGACACTGATATCTTTTATTTGATTCTGGAAGGCGTACAAGTTCTGATAGCTGCTACACTGTTTAATCATATCTATGTAGCCTGTAACAATGGAATGCAGGGAATTAAGCGGTGCGGACGAGGAGACCGGTAGTGTTCCTCAACAGAATACCTGTTCGGAACCCTTAGAAAAATAATTTCATGAATTCCTGCTCCAGTTTTGCATCTGCTTCATCTCGGATATCAGGGGGAGTTTAATATAGTTGAAACATTTCCAATGAAAATTTTCAGTGGGTGCTAAGTTTCGCTTTTCTTATGTCCTGTTGGCAGATGAAGGAATTTGCCAGGTGTCATCATCTTCCTGGAGCTTGAGCATTGAAGGATGTTCTCACAGAGTGAATTTATTTATGTTGGTTGGTAAGAACAGATTTGTGAGTTCCTGAATTTCTAAATTTTTGCTTGGATTAGGTCAAGTACTCAAGTTATTCGTTAATTTTTGAATATAGGTGTGGCATGACACTTCTCACCCAGTTTGAATCTTCTTAGGTCAAACATCTGATCACAGTTTGATGTTCAAAACGTTGAGAATTCAAACATTTGATCACAGAAAATCTCCAATTAATTTTGAAATCGCTGCCAGAACATTTTGAAGATATTTCAAAATTAACTGGATATTTCAAAATTAACTGGAGTTAGTGTGATTTAGAAGTTCGAAATTCTCACTGTTTCGAACATACTTTGTCCATCCTAACATCTCCTGATCACATAAACTTCATTTAAATTTAGAACATTTCTACCTGCACGAATTGTTTTTGAATAACTAGCTGAATTTGTCGGAAGCAGAGTCCTGGTTACATGGTTTGGTTCTAGTAAGTGTTGTTTGCTTATTGTTTTTTTATTTTTTTTTTGTGAATGTTCTCACAGGCTGCTATGGTACCACAAGATGGAGATGTAGCACGGGCGGGCTGGACAAACCTGCAATACAATTTTGACGGCCCTTACATTTTGTGATATATGTTCAGTCATGCCACCATGGTCACTTCTAGTTTTTCTCCTTTTCAAGGAGTCGTTAGAATTTTTTTGAAATATAGTGAATCAATCCTCTGGCCGCTTCACTAAGCGGCTGTAATATACTGTAATGTCTGGAAGATATTAATGGACAATTTTCAATATACAATGGAAAAGAGAGTTCCGAATATCTTAATGTGAAAAGAGGCGGCTGTAATGTCCAGAAGATATTGATATACAGTTTTCAGTATAAAATGGAAAAAAGAGTTGCGGAAATTCTTAATGTGAATAGAGATTTATTTTTCAAGATGTAATTGATATACATTATATATCAATATAAAATGGAAAAAAGAGTTGCGGAAATTCTTAAGTGAATAGAGATTTATTTTTCAAGATGTAATTGATATACATTTATGATATTATCAAGGTTTCTTTTATTACATGGTGGCTGGGTATGCTCAAGTAGTTGGAGCTGTGGGGAGCTCCAGCAACCCCACGAAAATAGGTGTGGCATGATTTGTCCTTTTTCCATTTTAAAAAGGATTAAAAATATAATTAGCGCGTAGTCTATTTAAAAAGATTATAAATATAATCAGCTTTTAGCCTTTTTTTAATGGCTATTTTTTCGTTGAAAGGATTAAAATATAATAACCAAGTAGCAAGCTTATTTTAAGCTGACAAAAGTTGATTTTTTGAGGGCCACATAGATATTAAAATTGCTGTTGTTTTTATTGTCCCATCTTGGGAAAATTGGTACTTTATTTTATGTTAGCAACCTAGAAAATTGGCACGGATGATTAGTGAGGAACTAGAAAAGAAAACAAAGATGTGCTCTTTCGAAGTGGGGACGGTCCATCAAAGTTTGTTAGTATTCCTTTCACACCAATCATGGGTCCTGGGCATATCCGTCCACTTGGATTCAGTTGGTTTTCCCAAGTTATTTATGATTAGTGTTGAACTGGTAAATCCCCTTTGCGGACAGAGGCGATCCCACTAGCCCAACACGGGTCTAGAAACAATCACACAACGCTAACACGCAGGTTCCTAATTGCATAAATCAGAGATCGATCATGATGGTCTACCTGGAATCCAACGCTAGTGTTTGTAGAAGAAACGCCGCTCCCGTTCCTTTGCTTGGCTGGTCACAATCCCCCGCTCCTCGTGAATGGACACCTGCACACGCAAAGAACGATACAACACAAGCATAAAATCCAATATATGCAATTATTATATCGGTCAGAAAAGATATAACTCAAAATACCATTAAAAGACACAATGAGTGGAACCATAATGATAGTCGTCTATTAATGAGTAAAAACAGAGAAAGATTACAACCAAAGGTTCTGACGTTGAACCTCCTCTGACTGGGCAAGCAGCTAAATACGCCTTGCAAAGTGACCTCTTTGCTCTCAATATTTTGGCAGCATAACCCCTCTATACTTCTCAATTCTCACTATCACTCCAGCATTATTTCAGCACTCACAATATCTCTAGCAAAACTAGTTGGTTTAATGCAAGGGGATAGTCATTTATAGATGGAGGAGGAAGGAGTATGCATTGTATCAGGACACCTACTGAAGATTAGCATTGTCCCTGAATAGCCACTGAACTTAGTTGTCATGGATAAAAAGATGACACTCGACCACTTCCATGAGGATTTTTCCCTCAGAGAACTCCATGAACAAAGAGGAAAAAACATATGAGTGCGCGCTGGCTAAAAATCATAACCAAATTTAGGTGGCGCGGGCTTTGCTCTATGACAGAGCGTCCATGGACGCGCCCTCTTTTGAGGAACTGAGTCATTGGCGCGGGTAAGACACTGTGAACCCGCGCTAATGGAAAAAAGGCACTTTTTAGGGATAATCTGCAAAAGGTGTCTTCAGGGAATTTGAAGTTCAGACTTAGGGGAATACAATGCAAGTGTTTTTAAGTTGTGTCACTGGTCACAGGTCCATAAATGTGTCCTCCAATGTGCGAAAGCAAGGGTAACAGGGACGGTGACCAACGGTGACAAATTACTGCGTAACACCTTATATTGCTTCATTAAACCAAAGGGATTCAAATTGTCAAGAAATTAAGGAATGGATTAAAGATGTGATTAAGATTTGTGAATTTGTTTGGGATTGGATATAATAGATGAATACGATATGCCTCATCCAATCTCCGAGGGGAAGCATTTCCATTAACGCTCAATCAACAAGCAATTGAAGATCAAAGAGAATCAAATGAATGCAAGATAAAGTAGATTGGTACATGGAATGAACATACTTCTCAGAGTTTCCTGCAACTTTCTCTTGAGCAAATGAAATTAATATCTAAATTTTCAATGAGATATAACTGCAAAAAGAGGTATATTGAGAATCTGTTATATATCTACTTGTCAATTTAACATTGATAATTCCATGCCCATCTATCTTCAACAGATTCTTGAGAAATATCTAGAATGGGTTGGGTATATCCGAAAGAATGCTCCAAAGAAGGTGACAGTCAAGTTAAGCAAGATAGGAGCGGGAGGGGTTCTATTTCACCCCAATTGAGAAACTGAGATGAAATTTTCTTGGGGTACAGGCATTGCATCAAATAACCAAGCAAAAGCTTTAAATTTATGACAAGGATTGAAGATTGTATTATCAAAGGGACTTCATCAAATAAGTGTGTTTGTCGACTTAATGATAATTATACAAAAATGTTATAAAGTTAAAGATCACTTGGAAATGGATTTGCCCCAAGTTTTTCATCAAATAGGGTTGCTCATGGAGAAATTTAACAAAATCGACCTTTTCCATGTTAAGAGGGAAAATAATCAGTCAGTTGATGAACAAGCTAATAAAGGTGCTAATCTTAATCAAGGGGTGTTAAATAAGGATCAAGATGATCCTTCCATTTCCCATCTTCCATGATTATCATCATTCCAAGGATAAGGACCTTCAAGGCATTACATAAATTAGAATTAAAGTCTAATAACCCATTATCGACTATCATTAATCACCGGTCCAGGAAGGATCTTGATGAGCGACAACATTGGAATATGGATTCCCCTAATCAGACATCAATATGGGAACATGTGGTAGGAAACATCATGACAAATGATAAGTGGAACGCCAAATGGATTTACATTTAATCCTCACATCAGAAACAAGCTCATTAGTATTGTGCCAAAGTTGAAGTAGCTAATTCGTTTCAAGTTTGCAAACAATATGGTGGTTGTAGGGATGGAAATTCGAGTGAAGTCTGAGCAAGGATGGGATGCATGCATTCAATGTGAAAAGATTCCCCCTAGAATCGATTTAGACCATGGTAATTATTTAAAAGGTCATTTACAAATGTTAGAAATGTCGATGATGCGAATAAAGGGTTGAGCAGTTTGTAAGATGGATTCCTCAAGCAGGAATGGTAATAATGAGATATTTGTTGAGAAATTGGCGACATTAAAGGATGACATTTCGGCTTTCATAGCTAAGGTCAAGGACTAAATTATGACAGAGGCTCGCTCCCACTTTGCTCTGGTTTCTTGTCAGCTTGGAGAACTTCAAGAGGATGTCTAATGTCTTCAGCAATCCATTGATCATTTGGTCATAAAAATGGAGAATCTGGATTTCAAAGTGGATAATCTCGAAGTGAATGTGGAAACAACCACAGTTAGTGTTCTCAAAGAATTATTTGGGATTATGGACCCTCAGCTTGACGACTAGGATGCATGACAGGTGGAAATGGATCATGAAGTGGCAATGTAGGAGCCCCCTCTCCATATTACAGTTGATAATGTCATGCAGGAAGGAACCCCTTGACATGAGGATGAAGGCAATGGGTAGAACTTATGTCAAATTTATGTTTTGTAAATTTTTTGTATTTTTGCATTATATAATGGAGCCTTTTGGAGACTCTACAAGTTAATGTTGTTAGATTTATAGTTAAGAAAAGGTAGAAAATATGTAGGATCCAATTTCAATAGTTTTGGAATGCCTCTCAAGGAGACCAACACTTTAATGTAAAGGCACTAGCTTGTTTCCAATTAGATTAATATAATGCTACCCGTTTCTTAAAAAAAAATATCAGTCAAGTCAACGTCAACTTCTCAAATATAGGAGGAAGTTTGAAATGTCGTATCTAGTGACATGGAAGAAGATATTTTGATTAGATAAGATTTGTATTTTAGTATTATATTTAGTTCAGAAAATATCTGAAGATTTTCTATGTTTAGGTGAAATCAAATTTCATGTCGTTTACTTTTCTTATTTAAACAACGCATTACGTTTGAGTATGGGTTGGAAATTGTTGAAAGCGGAGACTTTGATTATGTAATCAAGTATTTTGTTATTCAAATTTTGAAGACCAATTTTTGGAGTTATAAGTTTAATATCTTGTGATATATTTAACTATTTAATAGACACTTATGGTATTTTTCTTTCTGTTTCATTTAGTTGTCAAATTCTGTATAATATTATAATGTGTTATTGATTATTTATTTTGAAAAAACTTAGCATGGACCTTTTTTTCCTTTTATTTTTAGCAGATTAATTATCTACTCTTTGTTTTTATTTTTTTAACTAAAATGGGTATGGATTTTTATTAATAAAGAGCTCCAAATGGCCGAAGCCTTACAATATTCAGTGTAGGACTTTTACATTTTCCTGTTACAAGCTGATGTCTTTTTCATGGGATGCAAATTTTTTCTGGTTCTCCCTCGTTTATGCTGAGGTCTCCTTGGCTCAAAAGACATTCTTTATTGGCATAATAGTTCGCTTCTTTATTTGATTCTCTAAGAATATGGTAGCATTTAAAGGAAGTGAAGTCTTGTAGGATATATCTCAGCCTTTGCAGATTCTTATTTAAGCCGGCATCATTAAATTGACCTTTTGAATGTATCATTTTGATCAGGATATCTGAATCGCCGAATGCTTGCAGCTCCCGATGTCCTCTTTCTTTAGCTATTTGACATGCTTTTGTCAAGCTCGGGATTTCTACTTGGTTGTTGGATCGCTGTCCTAGTCCCTAACAAAAGGTTTCTTTGGTGCTTCCGTCAGAAGAGTATATGAGTCCTCCAGCTCCCGTTATCCCAGGGTTCCCTTTTGAGGCACCATCAAAGAAGATTGTAGTTATTCCTTGCTGCCTCCACCAACTCTGAAATATTTTGTCCTTATCTCTTAGCCTCCACTTAGGATTGAGTTGGGGTTTTCCAATACTGTGGATTCATTGCGTTGATGCAAGGGTTTTAAGCCAGCTCTTTTCCTCCTGCTGCACCGAAGAGTCATCTTTGAGATTTTGGGAGTTCAAAGTTTCCCGGAGAAGGCCTTTTGCTTTTGCTGCTACCGTGTTGGGTGTCTAGACTACATTGTTGAATATCTGCTCATTTCTAGCTAACCATAGCTTCCAACACACAAATTTGGGGATGGTGATCCAGATTCTGGCCCATGAGGAGTTGAGGGAGGACAAAGGATAACGATCTTTCCATGATAAAAATAAGTCCACTACTAAAATTTTAGTGGGGATTGCTGCCTTGAGTCCTTGGAGTATGAGTGTTCAAACTTTGTTTGCAAATGAGCAGTCTACAAACAGGTGATCCATGGTTTCCATGGCCTCTTTGCATAGTGAGCATCTATGCGGACCTGCTATTTTCCTTTTAAATAAGTTTTCACCAGTCTAATATCTAGAAGAAGAAGTTAACTTTGGGCAGCACTAATGGATCCCATACCTCCATCCAAAACCTTGCAGGGAGAGATCTATCTCTGTGTGATTGCAACAACTCGTAACCTTTGGCAGAGGAGTATACTCTTGTAAGTCCCCAACCCCATTTATCTTTTTCTGTCTTGTGTACCGGAGTTGCTTCACTAAGTTCTTCTTTAGCGTTTCTGTTTTCTGTGATAAATGATCTGGTATGTTACTAAAGTTCCAATCAATCCAGAACCTGGATTTGTCCCATTTTGAGATATCATATATTATCTTATCTCCTCTGCTTTCAAGAAGCTCGCAAATTTCTTGCAGGCTATCATTTGGTGCTAAGGGCGACTGCCCCATTATGTGATCTGTTCTCAACTTGACACGCTTACCATTCCTAGGGATATAATACAAATTTTGGGAGAAGAATTGCAATCCTTTGATACACAGTTGCCATAGCAGCGTGCTCCTTTTGTTGTTTGCATTTCGCAGGTTTCTGAGTTTTGCATTTGTTATATATTTATGCCTCAATGTTTTGCTGACAGGGTGATTGGGGTCACTGTGGAGCTTCCTTAGTATCTTGCATCCCAGAGATGTATTGGCAAGGTCCAGATCGCGAATTTGAAGGTCGCCTTCTCTCATGGTTCTCTTTGTTGTCTCCCATTTAAGCAAATGGAATTTGTTCTGATTTCCTTTGCCTCCATGCCACAAAAAATCTCTCATGATTTTATTAATTTGCCCTAAAATCGACTTTGGTGCCATGAGGTAGGACACTTGCTATATTGGCAGAGATGAAAGAACATATTTTATTAGAGTTAATTTGCCACCATGAGTTAGCCATTGACCTCCCAATGCAACGATTTTGCCTTTGATTTCTGTTATTACTCCTTCCCACAGATTGACTCTGTTTGTGCCCAGTGTTAATGGAAATCCAAGATAATTGATTTTGTCCCATTTTGAGTATCCGTTGAACCCCAAATTGCGAGCTAATTTTTGAGTTTCTTCCTCTTCTACATTCCAACTATAGACTACGTTTTTTTTTTTTCACTGATTAGTGCTCCAGTTGCTTTGCAGTAGGCTTGGAGAGTAGTTTTTAATGTAGAGGCTATTCTATTTGAAGCTCCGCCCAGCATGAGGGAATCATCCGCAAACAGGGCGTGATTTATTGCTTTGAGATCCTTAGTTTTTTTCAAACCTGGGGCAGCTCTTGCTATCATGTCCTGCTCCAACTTTCTGCTCAACGTATCCACCATTAAAATGTAAAGAAATGGAGAAAGAGGGTATCCTTGCCTCAGACCCCTCGTGGCTTGGAAGAAATCAGCTGGCCTCCCATTTACCAAAGGCGTAATCCAAGGACTTATGGTACAAGATTGGATCAGTTTGACAAATTCTTGGTCGAATCCGAAGGAGAGTAGAACTTGATAGAGGAAGGACAACTTTACTCTATCGAATGCATTGGCCATGTCTAACTTGATTAGCATGCCTTTCTCATTTCTAAGGTTGTTGGAGTGCATGGCTTCCTGAACTTGAATTACGTTATCCAGAATGTGTCTCCCATTGACGAAGCCTCCTTGCAAATTTGATATGAGTTTGTTTAGCAGTGGCTTTATTCTTTTTGCAAGGAGTTTTGCAGTTATTTTATATGAAGCATTGCATAAAGAGATTGGCCTAAACCTATCAAAGGAAGCAGGGTTTGACTCTTTCAGTATTAAAGCAAGGAATTTTGAGTTGGTGCTGCCACCCAGTTTTGCTTTCTGAAGGAATCCTTTTATCATTCGAATAAGATCTATTTTGATTATGTCCCAACATATCCTATAGAAGTGAATGGTGAACCCATCTGGCCCAGGGGCTTTATCTAGATTCATGGACCATATAATTTTTGTTGATTTCTTCTTCATTGGTTTGCTTCAACAATGGTGCATTATCCTCTTTAATGACCAGCGCTAGAATGTTTTTTAGGAATTCTTTGTTATCTTCTTCACAATAATCATTCTCTTTACTGTAAAGATGGTGGAAATGCAATGCAGCAACAACTTTTATTTGATCTATTCCTTTGCATGACCTCCCATCAGAGGTGGTGATCTCTGTGATGTGATTCCTGGAGAGACGAGATCTACATTTTTGATGGAAATATGTTGTGTTTCTATCTCTGGCTTCCAACCAAAGGCTCTGGGACTTTAATCTCCAATATTATTCTTCATTTCTGAAGGAGCAAAATGTTTTGCATTGGGCTTCTTCCTCCTTTCCTAGCTCTGTTTTAGATATATCTATTGTATCCATTTCACTCTGCAACTTTTCTAGGTGCTGCACTGACTCCATTCTTTGATCTTTGGGAGTATTTGATGGGAGTTTACTCCACTCCTTGAGGGCCTTTTTTGTTATATTTTATTTTTGTTCCCATACATAATTGGGGGAGCCATTGACTGAGGTGGACCATGCTAGTCGGACTGTTTCTGTGAAGCCACTCTTTCCATCCACAATGGGCTGAATCTAAAAGGGATTGGGCCCAGATTTTCTTCCTCCTCTAACATTAGCTGGATGGGTTTGTGATCCGAGGTAAGCTTGGGAAGAATGGTTGATGAGATTAGCTTCCTTTCCATCAACATTGTGCTTTGAACCAAGAACCTATCCAATCTGGCGGATATGTGATCTTCCCCTGTCCTGTTATTGGTCCAGGTGTAGAGCACTTTTCTTGGTTTAAAATCCAATAGGTACCATTGTTGTATCATGTCTTCTACTACATAGACCATCTGATCCTTGTTGGTCCTGCCCCCTCTCTTTTCTTTTTCATTCATCACTAGATCAAGATATCCAGCTATGATTATATTGTTTGGGGTATTCAGTTCCAAAAAACTCATTTAATGTTTTCTAATAGTCTTTCTTTTCAAAATACAATACCGGTACATATAAATTGAATAATGCAATGGTTAACTTACTTGTTATGTGCTTCAACTCTGTGAAGCTCTAGTGTTGTGTGTTGTGGGAGTTGACAAGCCTGAACTGGTCTCCCTTCCACAGGGTTGCTATTCCACCGGAAGATCCTCTTGTGCTTATTGCTTTTCCTGCGTTCTTCTGCCATTTCTTTTTGTTGATCTCTATAAGGACGTCCGCTTCTATCTTTGTCTCTTGGAGCATTAGGATGTCGGCTGGTTTCGCTTTTAGTAGATCTTTGACCACTTCAATTTTCATTGGGTTCCCCAGCCCTCTGCAGTTCCAAGAGACGATTTTCATTACTTACTATTAGGGGTGGTTGGGCGTCCTCCTTTTGGTAGCCTTGTCCTTGTACTTCTGCCGATTAACATTTCTATAGTGGGTTGACTTCCTTGAGTCTTATGCCTTTCAGCTTCTTCCTCCCTTGCTTCTCTGCGGGACTTTCTTCCTGCTCTTTTGGTAACCCTTTCTAAGATCTCATCCTCCAATGAGCTTGGTGATTCATGTAATTTCATTCTTGCTATGTCAACATAAGAGGGGGAGGGGACTACTTCAGGGGTTCCCACATTTTGCCCTTGCTCCTCTGTTCCTTTCCTGTTCAGAGGGGATTTGGGTTGTTCACTGCAGTCCTTATTTACTTCCAGCTCTTCTGCGGCCTTACTGGGCTCTGCATATTGAGATCCTGATTTCGACATGGGGTTGGAGTTCCCATCTTTTTGTTCCAGCCCCGTTGGCCTAGGGTTGTTTTCCTTTGTTATTCCTTTGCTTCGAGGTTTTGTTGTCCTTGCTTTTTGCACTGTGGTCCACTGTTCGACTTTCTCACTCTCTTCTGCTTCCTTTTTTTGCAATGTCTTGCGAAATGGCCGTAGCCGTGACAATGCCGACATTTTAAGGGTAATTACTCATAGTCTAGCTCCTGGATGTGCGTCCAATCTGCTGCAGTAAGTTTAATTGCCTTTGGCAGCCCTACTTCCAGATCAACCTCCACGCAGATCCGTGCGCATGAGTACTGATCCTTTCGCACTGCTTGATCAATATACCTTCGAAGCGAATTGCTGATAGCTTGCAATGATTTTTTATTCCAGCAATGTAAAGGAAGATGAGGTAGGCGAACCCAAACTGGAACGACAGACGGCACATCCTGGGTTGGGTTGAAATCAGGGGTCCATTTGTTCAGGTATAAACCCTGAGGCCCCATGAAGTATGGGTCGTTTTTGAAGATGAGAGTTTTATCCTCAGAGCTTTCAAACACGAATACATAGAATCCTTTTCCTAAAAAGTGGCTCTTGATTCCTTCTGATATGAGCGGTGTCCAATTCCTCTGCACCCAAGCTTTAATGGATTTGGAAGAAGGCCAAAGCCCGGTAAACTGTCCTATGAGCCCTCTGTCTGCAAGATTGGCTGCTGATCTGCATGGTTTTGCAATTGGAAATTCCACGATTGGGATGCAATCCAACTTTTTGATGAATTTCTACTTAGTCTCGGACAGTGGTCTCCTGAGAAATCCGGCGATGAGCTTCTTGAATGCAAGGAGTTCGGGTAGGGGAGGGGAGAGATCGACACCCCCGGTGGCCTCCATTGGAGCTGCAAATCTGTGAATATGTCTCTGTGGTAGCATTGTCTAGGTCACGGGCTACGCAGCGCAACACAATGAAAAATCGTTAGGCCGATATGTCCCATTAATTATCTACTCTTTATTAATCAACATTAATTTTTCAAAATAATTATAAAATTCATGCAATAAAATATAAAAACTAAAAAAAATAGAGACCAAAAATTTATAAGCTTTTAAAGAAAAGTCCCAAAAAATATTCTATGTGGTTAACTAGACCCATATTATAGTTAAGTTCAAACATTCATAATATTTTTTTTAAGTATTATGTTTGAATGAGTCCCCATCTCCTTACCCTCATCATTGTTATATTACTCAAGAAAATCATCACACACACACAAAACAATTTGTATACTTTTTGTAATTAATTGTAAATATTAACTTATGTCATATATTTTGTGCGCACCTAAATTTGGTTACAACTATAAAATTGACAAGAGAGTTGAGGGTTTACAGGTATGGTGGTGGAAATCGCTTTGGAAATTGGAATGCCCTGCAAAGTCAAGGCTATTCCTTTAGTGTCTCCTTAGAAACAAAGTTCCTAATTGGGACAATCTTAAGAAAATAGACAAACATGGCCCAGGTTGGTGTGTGCTTTTCAAAAATGTTGAAGAATCGGTAAATCGTCTCTTTTTAAGCTGCCCATTTGCCTTAAAATTTTGGGAAGCATCTTTGAGTATCTTGGGACTCAACATGGATTGGAGAGGATTAAACATAGGGAAAGTCTAGAAATTTTGGTGGAATGTTGTGCGAGATGGAAAATTAAGAAATGTTCCACCAATAACTCACTGGGGCATATGGCTGGCAATAAATAAAGGCATTTTTAGAGACACATCTTTGGATCCCTCTCTTACAGCTATTGAAATTACAGTAATATACTCATTACTCCCGACTTCCCTATCGACTTCAACTCCATGAATTATTAGAGAAGAGCAAATCAACCCACAAATTTTGTGCACATACTTCGATGGAGCATCTGACACTAAAAATAGATGTGAGGTTGGACTAGTTATCCACATTAACAGTGATAAACATTTAAAATAAAATAAAAAATGGCCTTGGAAATCATAACAAACAACTATGTAGAGCTATTACCATTGAAATTATTATTATGTTGGGCACGGGAACTTGGTTTAGATTCCTTACAATTTTTTTGAGATTCATTAAATGTTATTATTAGTTTAATGTAGTGCAAAGATGTCAAAATCATGCTTTGATCCCACTCATTGAAGAATTTTTTTCTATCAAACATTTTTTCTGATTTTATCTGTGTTTTCCACATATATAGGAAACATAATACAAAGGTGAATCTCTTTATCTAAAGATGGTGTTCAACAGGTTTTGGGCAGATGGCACATTCGAGAGAATATAGATGGGAGGATTCAGGAATACGATCACCCTCCTTTCATCACTTGACATGTCTTTTCTCTATACAAGAAGCGACCATCTATCTAGTTTACTTTTGTTGCAGTACTAGAAGATGTGCTTTTATTATGATATCAACTCTTTATATACTTTTTGTTCCCCGATTTTGGGTTTGGCACAGTGATATATATGTTCATGAACATGGCTTTAAGAGGGTTGTTTTCTCTATGTTGAGAGGCTCGGGTCTGTCTTTTTTTGGTGCACTACAACACTCTGTGGACTTTGTCATAGTATATTTATGTTTCTCTCTATCTCCAGAGGACACACAGAAGCAATAATGCTTTTGCATCTACAAATGTAACTTTTTATTACCTTAATAAAAAGTTTTGTTTTTCTTCGGGGGGGAGGGGAAGGGGGGGAACAACAACAAAAATTATGTCATATATTTTCCTTAATTTAGTTTAATTTTAAAATTATTTTCATTTAGTTTTAGAATAGAATAGGCAACCAAGAATTTGTTGCAGAGGATATACAACCAACCCAAATGAATAGGGGTCTAGTTGGGACCTTGACTGGGCCAATATTCAATCGTTGCAGTTGAGAACTTCCCCCCCATTAACAAAATGAAAGGGGGTAAACCCTATAGTAGTTGTCTGTGTAGTATTATAAGCCCATGTCGCTTTATAGAGCATGTTAGCCCAATTTTTTTACTCATGCTACTTACTTTTGTCAAGATGTTTTCCAATTCCCTATTTCTTACGTCAACTTGTCCACTAGTTTGGGGGTGATGTGGAGTATCCTTCCTATGATGGATTGATTCTACTCCATAATCCTTTTGATAAGATTCCAAGTGAACTAGTTTCTTTTATCTGTGACTAATTTCCTTAGGAATCCATACTTATAGAAAATGTTCCCTCTTAAAAACTTTGCTACCTTTTGTTCCATGGCCACTTTAGCTACTCTTGTTTCATCCCATGTAGTCAAAATATTAGTACATACAAGGATGTATCTCTTATACCTTTATGGAGGATTGATGGGTCCTATGAAGTCCATCCTGATTTATCAAATGGTTCAAAATACACCTATGGTTGTAAAGTCATTTCATATTTTCTAGTAGGTTTTCCCATCCTTTGACATGCATCACATTGAGAAGTGTATCAATGGGCATCCTTTTGAGGGTTGACCAAAACAATATAGTTTGTAAGATCTTATAGGTTGTTCTTGTTAAAGTCACATGGAATGTAAATAGCGAAGGTGGATGATAAGTATTGAATGAATTATTATTGACATGATATACATTTATAGTACATTTGTGTGACCGTTGGATTCCACACCAACCCATAGAGGATTAGGTGTCCAACATTACTCCCCTTAATCTGAAGGGGTATGTATGAGTCCAAGAAGAGAGTTGTAATACAAAATGTGGAAAAATACATGGCAACACTAGGCTAAATGTGCTCTCTAAAATGTTGGTGTAAAGGGAGGTGGTTTAAGGATGACCACCAACACTGGAATGCTTAGTGCAGTTCCCATAACTCTTCCAGGTCTGGCAAGAAGCTGAGGTCTTCTGCTAGAGGAAGTGCTCCTGATGTTTTGAAGAGGGAAACCTTCAACCATGAAAGGGAGGTCTCACCTCGCATAAAAGGGAGAACCTCAACTTGAAAAGGGAGGTCTCAACTTGTGATGGTTTAAGGATTACCACCAACTCTGGAATGCTTAATGCAATTCCTAGAACTCTTCCAAAACTGGCAAGAAGATGAAGTCTTCTACTAGAGGAACTTCTGCTAGAGGAAGTGTTCTCAATTCTTTGAAGAGGCATCACCAAATGATGGCATGATCAAGGGCATCTTTGTCTCTGGCTACAACTCTGAATTTGGTATGGCAGGTTGTGGCTCACACTCGCTTGATGTGGCTTTGAAGCTTGTAGGTGACCATCACTTTCCCCCCTGTCAGATATAAGGTGAGATGATGGAGAAAACTCGATTGCAAGACTGTTCAATACTCTAGAACAAGTTCAGACATATGACTGAAATATCTTCTTGGCTGTTGATGCCCATTGCTAAGAAGCGATCCATCCAAGACGAATCTTTGTTCTTGTAGGAGGCTTGTTTTTCAAGCATCTGTTTGAAGAATGACTGGTTTTATGACATTGCTTACATGGATGAAGATAAAAAAAAGTGATCTTTCATATGGCCAACTCGGTCACAGTGTTGGCATTTCACAATCTGTTGTTGTTGTTGTGGAAGAGGACCAGAATCTGGAATCCGATACTCTAAAACTGAATGGGTTATGAGTAATTTGGAATATGAAAGGAAACCTCCTAAGACCTGTTCTGTGCTTATTATGGAAAAGATCTTCCCAAATTCTGATGGCCGACTTGGGAAGTGCAGACTGAATTTCTGCATCTGCATGTACAACTGCTCCTGAGAGGGGCGCAATGATCTAATCAATTCATGTCGTTGATGAGAGTTTGTCTCAATGATCTGAACAAAAATAGGTTTAGAATGTTGTCTTTTTTGTAACTCATCTTGCTGAAGTTGAGACTCGAGTTGCAAAAATTCAATGTTTTCTTGTGCATTATATAGACAAATTTGAATATCAACAAGAGAGGCTTTGCTGATTTTTACCATGCCACCAACTGTGGAATGAATTAAGGTATTTAGAAACTCTAATGCATCACTAATTTTAGCCATTTTTCAAACATGTAAATCAACATATAAAACTAAAATGTATGTAACTTTAGGACGTTCACAACTTGTACAGACTTTAAGGCTCCAACCAACTAGCGTTCTACTATATTCAATGTTCAATGTACCTAGAAGAATCATTGTTCAACACACATAAGAATCACCATATGACATACCAATTTTTAAATAAGGTACATGCTTTCAATCTTCAACACATTTAAATAGTCCGAGCCACCGTGTTAAATCCACTTCGAAATCGATGCTCTGTATCCATCATCTCAGGATCCGTTTGCCTTCGTCCAAAGGGGCATTACGCTTGTGCAGTTTGTCTAAATATGTGGCTGAAAGACTTTCAATGGCAATCACTAATCTAATCAGCGCAAATAAGGAATGGAAATGCTTAAGGGAAAACGTTACAGGACTGGCCTTTATAAGGCTAGCATTTGCAACAAACCAGCTGCACCGTCAACAATGGAGCTATGGATCACCGGAATGGCCCCAAAATTTGTAGTCCACAGCCCTCAAAACCTTCGAAAATAGTCAAAGTTGTCTTCATCTTCATGGACTCATTTTGAGTCAGAAATTTTATTCAACGGATGCATCCACCACTATTCAAATCCTTGAAAAATACTCTAAATTCCGAGCCATAAACAACGAAGAAGAGGAAGACAGCTTACCTGGATTGACTGGAACAGTGGACACCTTATTCTCAACTGTTCTAAGGACTTTGAAATGATGAAAGGCTCTCCTCAAGATTCCTTCTGCTATTATCTTGTTTTAAAAGCACTTTGTAACAGGAATCAACTTCCAGAAGCAACTGAATGACTTCAGTCTATGGCTAATATGGTATGCAAAGTAGATGCCTATACATATGATATTATAATATTATGATATTATGATTCGTGCTGCAAACTCCATTGCACTCTCGAAACCTTACTACGAATCGCCTCAAATTTCAGGATCTTTTTCTCATTTAAAGGCGACGAGCTTCGAACCCGAGACGTAGCCATACAAGGCGACAACAACAAAAGTTGCATTAGAAGTAGTAAGTTTTCCATCTGAAGGCAAAAGCTTCTTAATGCTATCAATTTTTGTCTTCATCGAATCGGTGTACGAGCCTCCGAAGGATCACTATCACATTAATCCAAGCTTTGCAAAACCTGCATTGCTATGTCAATAATTATTCCCCCCCGTCTTCTGGTATAAGTGACTGTAGCGGTTGTTATTCTGAACAGAATGGTGGAATATCCAAAACTTCTTTATAATATTGTAAGTGATGAAGATAGTGCAATGAGCCAGGGAGCCGAACATGCGAATTTTTCATTTTGGTATACGCGTTTTATCTTGCAATGTACCTTACAACTTACAGGAACTGTCGCTTTCATCGCAACATAACCTTCTCACCATACGCTCCAGCATAAGACAAATGCACAAAGAATATTCATGTGCTCTGTTTTTCAGATGACAAGAATCCAAAATTTGATAATCCTATTCAGAGGCTCCAGAAGACCCCATTGTCATAGTATAATTCAATGAGCTTTCAATCATCATGCCAGCTCTGTGAAAGACACTCCATGAACACAAGCCCAGCTTGCACAACAAATCAATGAAAAACCTCAAATTTTTCAAGAGAACGAGTCTGAGAAAGCAATTCCCAATCAACAAATCATTGCAAAGCTGGAAAGGGTCCTTGGTGTGAAATTGCATGGAAGCACTGGAAATAAATACATCGGGAGAGAAGTTACACTGGAGTTATTGCTGAGCAAAAAGATTTGATATGAGAAGACTGGCACAAAAACACTCGCAGATAGGTAAAGAGGCAATTCTGACAACCTGTTGAAGCCCCGAAAATCAGGTCTACAACAAGGGGATACCCACCTGGTCCGGACCTTGAAAGCAGCTCCTTTTCCGTTTGGGATGGTGGGTCCGACTGGGGATAATGGGACCAGTTTCCCAATTTGTGTGTGTTGATAAGAATTTGATATTTCTGTTTTCTAAGTATAAATATTTCTAAGTATAATGATTGTAATCTAAGTCTAATTTAAAAATGTAGTTGTATTCTAATGAACAAAAATATTTAAGTCTAAAACTAACCCGGGATCAAACTTTTCATTTATGCGATCTAAAATAATTTCGAACAACAATTGGTAACAAAGATCATTCAATCGCTACAAGAAAAGAATTTGATAAAAATGAATTGTTTCGTATAAAAAGTTAGCCAAAACAATTGTGAAAAGCATATCGCATAATAAGTCATTCATATATTGAGCATAAATAGAATAGTCATCACCATACAAAAGTGCCAAATGATAACTCAAACATTCAAGCTTTCATATATAAATAACTAAGCATAAAATATTACTTAGACACATAAGCAAAAATCGCTAAGAGTTAAAAGTACCATTGATAACAAGTCCTATTCATGAGCTTCAACAATATAGATTTATCTCTTCCTAGTTCAACATCTACTAAGAGTACAAAAGTGCATTTCAGTAGCAGACATTAAACACAAATATCAATAAATCTTGTTCCATTCATTCATCAAAACCTCCTCTGAGGGTGCAGAAGTGCATGTTCTGAGGAAATGTTTTTGACAAATTTCAGGATCCTTCTCTAAATGCATGAGAGGGGTTAAAATACTACTTCCTAAATACTAAAAATAGTTTATTACAAAAATATAGGAGGAGGTTTAAATGACCGTCCTCATCTAAGGCAAAAATAAATCAAAACTAAAACTAAAACTGAATATGGAAATAACTATCTATGTATCTGTTCTCTGTGGTCGCAAGCATTCAACATTGGCTTGAGGAGCGTCGATTGGCCGACCTCCGATTTTAGTTGCCCTATGAAAACAAAATCGGCAAGTGCTAGCGCTATCTTCTTAGCAGAGTTCGTAAGGCATTTGAGAGTCATGCATTGACTATGTGGCTTAACCAAGTACTGCCAGTAAGTTTCCCAATTAAACTTGGTTAACTTCTTGATGGAATCCACCCTCTCCTCAGCGTTTTGTCTCCAGCTTGTCTACAGTTGTTGTTCTTTTGGGAGAAATCCTGGCGCGGTCTCTGATATGAGGTTTGCTTTGTGCAGGTTTTCATTGACACAATTAATGAAGTTGTTTTCTGTTGTAGCTGCTTCTTCTGCTGCCTATTCTGCCTTTAGCCTTTAGCACTTTTCCCCGTGGTTTTCTAGCTTACATGCGACCAAGTGCTTGGGGGTTTTCCTTCTCGAGGAGTTTTTCCCAGCTAAGCGCTAATCACGCATCAGAAACTGCTTCCTTTTTCCGATCCAGGCTTCTCAGGTGCTATTTTTTGCCTCCTGCACGGTTTTGATGGGCTTTAGTCAGCGTGCTTTACCCTTTTTCAATGTTTTTTTTTTTACCGACCAATTCTTGGTACACTCTGCCAAATCTTCATTTTCTTTAGTAAACTTCTCCACGAACTGCTTATTGTAGGTTACTTGCGGCTCTGGTAGTGATAGGTCCCTATAATACTAGTGATTACCCCATTACTATTGTAGTTGTATCCCTTATTAATATTGTTGTGCCCCTATTGCACCCATATTTTTATTACTGTGCCCATAGAATCCCTCTATTGTTATTTTTGTGGCTTTATATTATTATTGTTAGGTCAGTTGGGTTATGCTGTGACTCCTTAGACTCCTATATATAGAAAGGAGGTTTTGTCATTTGAATCATCGAATAATTGTTCATTTATGTAATGTAAAGGAGGTTGACCCCTCGAAGAATTGTTCATTTATGTAATGCAACATAATATATCAAAATTACAAGACCAAGTGCAACAACTGTCACTTGCACAAAAAGGAACAGAATCTAAGATGGACAATTTGAAGATAGATTTGAAGACAGACATGGAAGAATTGAAGATAAATATGAATAAGTTGCTATAAGAACTGGTCACTAATGGTGAAAGGGTAGTAAAGGAAACTCGTGATGAGAATAAAAGAAATGTTAATCATGATTCCATAGACTCTAATGTTGGATCAAAGACCCACCATATTCCAAAAATCGATATGAGGAAGTTTGATGGCAAGAATCTTGCAACATGGATATTACAGATGGAGAAATTTTTCGATCTCAATAATGTGCAAAACATGCAAAAGGCACGTATTGAACCTTTATATTTGGAACCAAATCAGTTTATATGGTATCAATGGCTTTGCTCTCGTAAACAAATTATCACTTGGGCAATTTTTACGGAAGAATTGACAGCACATTATGAGGATACAAAAAGCAACACTTTTTTTAGCCAATTGATAAGTCTCAAACAAAAGGGTTCAATAATGGAGCACATGGAGGAGTTCCAAAAATTGACATAAGGGTAAAAAATATTCCAGAGGAGCATAGGATTGAATGTGTTCATAGCGACTTTAAAGGAGAATATCCAACATGATGTTCACCTTTGGGAACCTGATTCATTAGAGAAGGCATTCAGGTTAGCAAGAAAAATGGAAAGCAAAATTATGGCAACCAGGAAGCAAACCACTCACAACTATAAAGACGGAAGTGTTGTTGCCCCTAGTCTTCCACAACCTATAAGGTTGACACCACAACAATTGGAAGAAAAAAGAGCAAAAGGGCTTTGTTACAGTTGTGATAGCAAATACACTAAAGGTCACAAGTGTGCTGATAAGAAATTATTATACATAGATTGTGAAGAGGAAGAAGAAAAGGAGCAAGAAAGGTCAAAAGAAGAAGATATACTCCAGGAACAAAGCCTAGATGAGGAAGAAATAAATCTAACCATATCTTGTAATGCATTGGCAGGAATTACCACTCCTCAAACTATCAATATAGAAGGACAATTCAAGAAGAAAAAGGTAATAGTGTTGATTGATTCAGGAAGCACCCACAATTTTATTCACTCTAGGGTAGCAAAAGAATTGAATTGCTTCCTATATCTAGCACCAGAGTGTCAAGTGATGATTGCAAATGGAGGAACAATAAAATGCTCTGGAAAGTGCCATAATATCAAGCTATCCATGGGAGAATATGTATTGACTAGCCCAATGCTTTCCATTCCAATGGGAGGTGCTGATGTTGTACTAGGAGTCCAATGGCTACAATCCCTGGGTACAATAGCTTTTAATTTTCAAGAACTTTTCATCATATTTTCTACGGAAGGAAAGGAAGTTGAATTAAGGGGTATTGCAGGGAAACGAGGAAAGATAATCAGCTCTAATGTTATGACAAAGCTTCTAAAAAAGGAGCAAGGAGGTGTAATTGCACAATTATGTTCGCTAGATGTTTCCACATCGTAATCATCTATTTCTCCAGATCTCCAAAAAGTCCTGGACAATCATTCCAAGGCATTTGAGACTCCCAAAGTTCTCCCACCTATGCGTGATAATGATCATGCTATTCATCTAATTCCAAGAAGTGTTCCTCCAAACATCAGGCCGTACAAATATCCCTATGCCCAAAAGGGTGAAATTGAACGTATGGTTGTAGAAATGCTAGAGGCTAGTATAATTCAACCAAGTCAAAGTTCTTTCTCTGCTCCAGTAGTATTGGTGCACAAGAAGGATGGATCATGGCGCATGTGTCCGA
>APFE031138589.1:0-12380 GCA_000404065.3 Pinus taeda | reverse complement strand
ACTGTTTAATTGCACCAACAAGGTATTAAAAACATTCAGGTGATCAGCAATGGAGGTACCTTCTTTCATCCGCAAACTGTAAAGCTGCCGTTTCAGGAGAATTTGGTTTGTCAAAGATTTCGTCATATAGAGCTTCTCAAGCTTCGACCACAAGCCTGCGGCGGTTTTCTCTGACACAATGTTAAATAGAACATCGTCCGCCAGACATAACCGAATTCCGCTCAGAGCTCTATCATCCATCTCATCCCATTCATCCTCCATAATGGAAGCAGATCTTTTGTTTTTCCCCAACAATGCTTTCGCCACACCTTGTTGAACTAGCAGATCGTGCATCTTCACCTTCCAAATCTCAAAATTGTTCTTGCCATTAAATTTTTCAATTTCAAAACAAGCACTTTGTATTTTGGCCATCTTATCAAAGAATCTCCAATATCAAACCAGCAATAAAAAAAAACTTTGCCAATGCCTTTAAAAATTTCTGCCTATGTCTTTGTACTTATGCCAAAAAAAAAAAAAAATTCCTGCCTTTGCATTGGTTTTTACACAACCAAAAAACTGCCTTTTTTTTTTACTTCACAAAAAAAAAATTCTTGTTTGCTCTTCACAAAATTTTTTTTTTTGCCTCTGCCTTTGGAACACTCCTCAGTCCAAAAAAGATAAACCTCCTAAAAAATCGTATGCTGCAATATAAGTTTTTTGAAATCTATTGTTTATGAGTGTTGTCGAGTATCTGAGGTGAATGCTAGTTCCCGTCCATCATTTTTATGGATTTAAAATAAAAACATTCAGACTTTTCCATACTCGAGATCCATTCCATACATGTAACATATTCAAACCAAAAGAATCCTTTAAATCTCGACAAAACAGTTCCGCGAGCAAGCTCTTTCGATTCATTCCATTCGGTCACTTAAAAAAAAAAAAAAAAAAAAAAACGCACAGTGCCGCGAGCAAGCTCTTTCGATTCAGAAAATTCCTTTAATTCATTGCCTTGGCTGTTTGAAACTCGTCTCTGAATATCTACATGTATTGAGACTGAGAATAGTTGTCTTTTTTAATAACCCAATGCATATCTGTTTTAAAAAAAAATCTCCACGCAATAGTGAACATACCAGGTTACCAATTGTTGGTTCAGCAAACGCATCAGCTATCCACCGCACAGCAATCCACGCATCAGATTCAGTGGCTTATACAATCATGAATGGATTATATGGATCTGCGCTCCATTTGCTATCAACATTGAGCTCTTCCACCGAATGCACATCCACAGAACAAATCCATGGGAATCCGCAATCCAGAACTGGAGAACGCACCAGCAATCAATTCTCCAGGCACCAACAACAGTCACGCTCCACCATCGATCAACGCAGCTCCAACACAGCCAACTCCGCACTCCACCTCCAAACCAACTCCATGCTCCAGCAGTGCCGCTCCTCCAACGAGCTCTGATACCATTTGTTGGAATTCAGGCACAGCAAACTGAATTAAACACAAAGCAGAAAAATAAACAAGCACAAAGAACACAACTTTTAACCTGGTTCACCCAACCAATCTGGGCTACGTCCACCAAACATAGGCATCATGAATATATTAAATAAATTGGAGATTACATCAATGAAACTCTCACTCTCACACCCAGCTATCCGTATGACAACCTGTTTTATAGCAGAGAGAATCTAACTGCTCTCACATCAAATTTAGGATGCATTAATTTGCTCCCAACAACCTGGAGATAATCCAGCAACAGATTTTCTATTGTTGTCACAACTGGGATTTTGTCTATTTTGACTAAAACAGAAAAATCTCAACACGAATCCCTCTGCGTATAACACTGCTAGGGTAGCAAAGATTCCAGCACTTAGTGGCTCTGACCACCCTCACTTTCCTGAAACACTCCAATGGATTCTTCAAAATCAGCTGCAAGATGGTTCTTGGGGCGTAGAAGACCATTTCCTAAGATATGACAGAGCACTCGCTACTCTTGCATGTATTGTTACCCTCTCCGTATGGCGCATTGGCAAGACACAAGTGCGGAAAGGTTTGCGAACTTTATTTTTATTTAATAATAAAGCAATGGTAGCTGTTTCCGTAACTTAAACTATCATTTATATATTGAAAAAACATGATCAATATCATTGTCAATTGCCCTTGCCGTCGTGGTGGTGTTTGGATCAGGATTCCTACTGATGTTCTCTATACGGCTCCAACAATATTCTTGTATTATTTGGAAGGCCTACAAGAAATAGTAGAGTGGCACAAGATCATCAAACTTCAATCCAAGGATGGATCATTCCTTAGCTCACCGGCATCTACAGCCACTGTATTCATGCGTACAGGGAACACCAAGTGCTTGGAATTCTTGAACTTCGTTTTAATGAAATTCGGAAACCATGGTATCAACCCAACACTTTGATTTCACTAAATTTGTTTTTTATTTCGTTTAAAGATTAAATTAAAGTGAAGGTTAACAACGGATAATTTGTTATCCTAGTGCCGTCTTAGTGTCCGGTTGATCTATCTGAACGTCTGTGGGCCGTTGATACTGTTCAGCGGTTAGGGATGGATCGCCATTCCAAAAAGGAAATCAAGGACGCATTGGATTATGTTTACAGGTACCTTGCCATTAAGCGTTCTATGCGATTCACTTCTTGATTAGATCATTAGGGCCTCTATTTAATTGAGGTTAGAAGCTTATGGTAGTAATATTTGAAATTGATGCGCAACCATTGGAACGAAGGAGGCATTGGATGGGCTAGAGAAAATCCTGTTGCTGATATATATGTTACGGCCATGGGACTTCGAATCTTGAGACTACATGGATACAATGTATCCTCAGGTAAATGAAAATGTTGACACGAAGAGCCAAGTTTTAGCTGTAAACTGTGCCAACAACCAAGGATTTGAGTTTTTTCATTCTATTCAATCATCTGCAACCATCATTCTTGGTAGATGTTTTAAAAACTTTTAGAGATGAGAATGGGGAGTTCTTTCGCTTCTGGGGTCAAACGGAGAGAGGAGTAACAGACATGTTAAGCCTCAATCGTTGCTCACACGTTGCATTTCCGGGAGAAACGGTCATCTATCGATGAGAATTCTCGGGGAGAGGTATATAATATTTGCCGGCTCTTTTAACATCTCAGTCAACCTCACAATGAGTATATATATTATGTAATTAATTATTTAATATAACTATATATATATATATATATATTATATTATATATATTATATAATATTAGTAATTTTATTTGTATATATATATATATATTTTTATTATTATATATTATATATTAATTTATTGCAGGTGCGTATCCCTCTCAACATTATCGTTGCGATGAGGTACATCAGATTTTTAAAAACCAAAAAATTAATATAGGAACCAGATTCATTACACCGTCTCCTAACAAAAAGGTTTATTGGGTAGTAGTCTCCTAAACAAAAGTTTATTTGGTGGTCGTTAGTCGCTTTGGCTCTTTAGGTTTACTGATATTTAATAAAAAAAATTAAACTAGGTTTATTGGGTAGTATATTACCGAATTATATTTTATAATGTAGTTGATATGAGTTATGTATTGAATATATATAAATAATAATAATAATAATTATAATATGCATTATTATTATATAAATTAATAATAGTAATTATTAACATATTATTTTTAATAATAATATTATTTTTCTAGTAAATGTAGTTTTGATTTAGTATTTATAGGCTTTATTTTACTATGATAGAAACAATTGATAAATTTTATAATAATAAAAAAATAATAATAATTTAAGTATAGGGGTTATATTAGATATTATTTATGGGATTACCTATCCCAGTTCGCCTCTAGCTCAAGCGCACTTAATTGTGGAGTTTTCCCCACAATCAAGCCCACTTCACTGGCTACCCCATTTGCAACACCTTATTAAGTATTGTGCCTTATGAACCATTCAAGTAGAGTTCCCTTCACTCTTTTAAATTTAAGTATACGAGTTTACGCACTACATTATATTAGATATCATTTTTGGTATTCCACTGCATTAAGTAAGTCATTCATCATTTTTGGTATTCAACCACGTTAAGTAAGTCATTCATGTATGACCATTTCCATGAGGAGTAGTTGTAACTGATTAATTTCTCATGATTTTTGAATAGTTCACTTAGCACTCATTGCATTGGGTGATACTCACATGGGTGAAGAAGTGGGATTGAAACTAGTGAAATGAATCACATAGCATCAATCTCACTTTTGGAGCTTGGACATGGTAACCACGACTTCCCAGAAGGTCACCCAACCTAGATCGCCTCTGGCTCAAGCGCGCTTAATTTTGGAGTTTTCCCCATAATGAAGCCCACTTAGCTTGCTACCCCATTTGCAAAACCTTAGCAAGTATTGTGCCTCATGAACCATTCATGTAGAGTTCCCTTTACTCTTTTGAATTTAAGTATAGGGGGTTACGCAGTGCATTATATTATATATCATTTTTGGGATTCAACTGCATTAAGTCATTCATGTATGACCATTTCCATGAGTAGTAGTCCCTTCACTCTTTTGAACTTAAGTATAGGGGTTTACACAATGCATTATATTAGATATCATTTTTGGCATTCAATTGCGTTAAGTAAGTCATTCGTGTATGACCATTTCCATGAGGGGTAGTTACGGTAGTCGTAACTGACTAATTTCTCATGATTTTTGAATAGTCCACTTAGCACTCATTACATCGGGTGATGCTCATAAGGGCGAAGAAGTGAGATTGAAACTAGTGAAATGAATCACACAGTGTTAATCATCACTTCTAGGGCTTGCACCCGAACTAGGACTTCCCAGGAGGTCACTCATCCCAGATCGCCTCTGGCTCAAACATGCTTAACTGTGGAGTTTTTCCCACAATTACTCGTAATAACAATAATTACTCATTTAAATAATATTAATGATTTATTTATAAAAAATAACTATTATTTTTAGAAAAATGTTAACATATTTTATTTTATTTTTATTTTATAATAATAATTAATAGTTAATAGTTTTAATTTATTGTTTTAAATAATAATTTTAAATATGAATATAAACTATTAAATGAAAATAATAATAATTAATTCATTTACATAATATAATTAATAATAATTATTATTTTTTTGTCAAAATGTGACATTGTATCATGGTTAACATATTGAGACAATCTTTGTTACAAAGCAATATTTGAGCATGGTTGACTATGATTCACCATGTTTCACCCAAAGGAATAACAAACCATTGGGATTAATACAAAAAACCTAAGATTGACCATGGTTGGTTATGTTGACCATGATCGATATTATAAAACCAAGTTAATAATAAACCCAATGGATTGATATTATGAACCCAAGGGAAAAATAAACCCAACGGATTAATACTGAAATCCCATGATTGACCATGGTTGACAATGATTAACCATGATTGATATTATAAACCTAAGGGAATAATAAACCCAATGTTTTGATATTATAAATCCAAAGGAATAATAAACCCAAGAGATTAATATGAGAACCCCAAGGGATTATGAACCCAATGGAATAATATTAACTATAGGGACTAATATTATAAACCCAAGGTATAAAACCCTAAGATAAATATTAAAATTACTAAAATAAACATGGTTGAGCATGGTTGATTTTCATATTGAGAAATTCCTTCTTATAATGTGACATTGGACAATGGTTGACCATGGTTGATTATGGTTAACCGTTATTGAATAATATTAAACCCTAGGAATATGAACCCTTAGATAAATAAACCAAGGGAATTATATTATAAAACCAAGGTATATAAACCCTAACATCAATACTATAAACCCTAAAATAAACATGGTTGACCATCATTGATTTCCATATAAAGTCAATCCTTGTCACAATGCAACATTGGACAACGGTTAACCATGGTTGACCATCATTGATTTTCATATCAAGCCTTATTTGACCATGGTTGAACATGGTTGGCTATGATTGACCATGATTAACAATGATTAATATTATAAACCCAAGGGTTTAATACTAAAACCCCAAAGGATTATGAACCCAAGGGATAAATACTAAAGCCCCGATGGATTATGAACCTAAGGGAATAATATTAAACCCAAGGGACTATTATTATAAACCCAACATATATAAACCCTAAGAAAAATATTATAAAAACTAAAATAAACATGATTGACCATCATTGATTTGAACATATTGAGATAATCCTTATCGCAATTCAATGTTGGACCATGGTTGACATCATAATATACCATGGCTGACTGGGGAATAATAAACCCAAGTGATTTATATTATAAACCGAAATGAACAATAAACCTAAAGGATTAATACTAAAACCACAAGGGATTATGAACCTAAGGGAATAATATTAAACCCACATGACTAATATTATAAACCCATGGTATAAAAACCCTAAAATAAATATTAAAAATACTAGAACAAACATGGTTGAGCATGGTTGCTTTTCATATTGAGACAATCCTTGTCACAATGTGACATTGGATCATGGTTGACCATGGTTGAACATGGTTGATTATGGTTGACCATTGTTGAATAATATTAAACCCTAGGAATATGAACACTTACATCAATAAACCAAAGGAATTGATATTATAAACCCAAGGGAATAATAAACCTAAGAGATAAAAATTATAAACCAAAGGTATATAATCCATAACACGAATATTATAAACCCTAAAATAAACATGGTTGACCATGCTTGATTTCCATAAAGAGACAATCCTTGTCAGAATGCAACGTTGGACCATGGTTGATTTCCATATCCATATGGTTCAACCATGGTTGAACATGGTTGGCTATGATAAACCATGGTTTACCATGATTAATATTATAAACCCAATGGATTGATATTATAAACCCAAGGGAATAACAAACCCAAGGTATTAATACTAAAACCCCAAGGGATTATGAACCCTAAGGAATAAGATTAAACCCAAGGGACTAATATTTTAAACCCAACATATATAGAACCTAAGATAAATATTATAAACACTAAAATAAACATGATTGACCATGGTTGATTTTCACAGTGAGACAATCCTTATCATAATGTCATGTTGGACTGTGGTTGACCATGGTTAATTTTCATATCCATACAATCTTTGTCATAATGCAATGTTGGACCATGGTTGATCATCGTTGATTTTCATATTGAGACAACCTTATCACAATGCCATGTTGGAGCATGATTGGCTATGGTTAATTTTCATATTGAGACAATCTTTGTCACAATGTGACATTGGACCATAGTTGATCATGGTTGATTTTCATATCGAGACAATTTTTGTCACAACGCAACATTCAAACATGTTTGATCGCAATTGAACATGGTTGACCATGTTTGATTCTATAATACATGGTTGACCATCATCAAGCATGCTGACCATGATTTTCCATGCTTTTTATATGTAGAGAATTTTGTCATAATGCGAGATCTGACCATGATTGACCATGGTTGACCATGGTTGCTTATCATTGACCATGGTTGACCATGATTGATATTATATACCCAAGTTAATATAAATCCAAGGGATTGATATTATGAACCAAAGGGATTAATACCAACCCCAAGGGATTATGAACCGAAGGGAATAATATTAAACCTAAGGGACTAATATTATAAACCCAACTTTGGTAAACCCATATATAAATATTATAAACACTAAAATAAACATGGTTTATATTCATGGTGAGATAATCCTTGTCACAATGCGACATTCAACCATGGTTGATCATGGTTGGCTACGATTGACAATGGTTAACCATGACTGATATTATGAACCTAAGAGAATAATAAACCCAATGGATTGATATTATAAAACCAAAGGAATAATAAACCCAAGGGAGTAATATTATAAACTCAAGGTATAAAAACTCTTAGATAAATATTAAAAATACTAAAATAAACATGGTTGAACATGGTTGTTTTTCATATTGAGAAAATCCTTGTCACAATGCAATATTGGACCATGGTTGAACATGGTTGTTTATTGTAATGTTCCCAATTTTTGTGAATGCAAAATTCACTAAAGAGTTTTGCCAATTTTTGGTGATACTAAATAAAAATGCCTCCATTTGATATCTTTGACATTTGCAAACAACTACTCATTTGTTCACTCTGTTGTTTAGCGAGTCTACCTACTGTTTAGCCATGAGTCTCTCAAGTAGGAGATTCAACCTCTACTTCAGGGGACCATACATGCCTGCCCTAGGGATACTATTCCACAAGAGATTTCAAGAGTTCTAGAGCAATGACATACACCAGCAGCCAGCTTGGAGCAAGGAGTGTGTATTTCTGGGCAGCTAGGAAACACACAGAGGGAGATTGAGGGAAGCAAATATTTGATTGCTTGTCTTAGAGTTGGGGAGTTGAGGTAGCATAATTAAACCAATGTTATTGCTAGGTTTTACAACCAGTTGAGCAAACATTCTAGCAAGTTGAACTGATGGGATGAGGGATAACGTAGAGTCCACTCCACATATTTTCGTGGTGCTTGGGAGTAGTTGAATTGGGCCAATAGATCATCAGGGAAGTTAGGGATTGGATAGCAAGGGTGAAATTAGTATTTTGGAGGAGTTTTTAGGTGGATTTACAGCTAGTTTCCAACAGTTCGAATTTTGCAGCTACGGCTGAGGGGAGGCTCCAAGGGGGTCGAAAATCAGAAGTCAAAACTAGCTAAAATTCCTCTGGGTTTTTCTAGGTTTTGTGCAACGAGTCTCGGGTTAAAAGCATATAAATTTATGGGCAGTTTTAGTGCACTTTCGAACCATTCGAACTTCAGTAGAGAAGTAGTTTTCTTGGCAACGCAGTGCATATTGGTGCAGCACTTGGGAAACCTTCAACTTAGCCATTTCCCACCTGGGTTTGGTCCTGATTGACCATTATGACAAGCCCAGGTGCACCATTCCAACATCTATTGTATTTGGCTTGCAGAAATTAAAGAAAATGGCTCGAAATTTCTATATTTGCAACTTTTATATGGGTGTTTACTGAATATTTCGTTTTTGTGTTTTGTTGCATATATTATTTTCTTGTTTGTCACTTGTATTCCTATTTAGGATAATTACAATGGTATTAGAGCATGATCTTGGCCTATTGTGCAGTAGACAACAAGATCATTAGAGATTTGGGCATGTATGCACTGTGATGAGTGAACTATAGACAAACACATGGCTTAGGGGAGAGTGAGTATCATTAAGGGAAAAATGACCCTCACCCACTTTGATGGTTCAACTAGGAGTTCTATTAGGAAATGTGTACAACAATTGGACACATAGTTCGGGCTAAACTCCATGATGGAGGCAGACGCTATTAGACATGCCACTTTTCACTTGGATGGAAATACTATGGAATGGTGGTACTGAGGGCTGATCCCTTTGGGTCATGCATGTATCACATCCAACAAAGAGTTCACACAGAGGCTTGTGTAGAGATTTGACCGAAAGGACACTAGACCCCCTTAAAGAGAGTTGATAGGATGAGGAAAGCTAGAGGATGAGACCAGAAGGGATTTATAGTAGTGGAGAGCAAGATTTAGATGTCATAAGCTTAAGGAGGAGGTTGAGCAGGAGGACACACAAGATGGTGAGGGGCACATCGATATTCCTGGTGTGGCATAGAAGTCACCATTGTTGGAGGCCTATTTGGCAGCTTCAACTGACACCTCAGTTGAGGGAGTAGGGAATACACTCGGAGGGCCATCTGTTGATGAGACACCAATGGTTGATGAGGTACCTAGTGCTATGACCTAGTTTCTATACAATGATCGCCCACAACAGGTTGATGAGGTGCCTAGAGGCATACTTGTCATTGAGGAGGTACTAGAAGAGATGGAGGAGTCCAGAGAATAATCGAGTTTACAGAGGATAGCCACCCTCCACAGTTTCATAAGTTCTGGGCTAGCCTTCTAACATTGAGAAAGAACGTCACAATAGTGTGAGAGGCCACTCTACAACATAACGAGGTTTGGAGGGCATGAGAGTGGTTTGTGCTGAGTCAGCGGACAAACTGATTTTCATTGGGGAATGGTTGGATTCTCTAATGGTTCAGTTGGAGTGCACATTGGAGCGATTGGTCAACCCTACTCAGACATTACAGGCCGATAACACTAGCATGTTACCACTACACATTAGAGAGGGAGAGATAGAGTCACCTAGACATACTTTATGTGTTTACCAGGATGGTGAGATGAGGCAACATGAGTTGCACATGGGGCATCCTTGGAAGGATGGAGGGTTAGTTCCATGTATGGGAGTTTATGATATTGATCCTTCCCTTGGGGTTGGATAGTGAGAGATATTGAGTTGGTATCTAGTGGAGTTACCTAGGAAGTTAGATGCATCCATGGCCATAGCTCAATGGAGGCTGTGGATTACTAGAGGGGCTCGAGGGTCACACTGTTGTTGGGATCCAGGTGGGATTCTCCATCACATCATGGAGTCGGTAGGTCATGGTAGGAAATACGTGATGGAATCAGTGCTTGTGTGCACACACCTTTGCATATCCCCTTCAGAGTTCTTGTTAACACCAGTGACAAGATGGATTCACAGAGGAACATGCATATTTCATGAGTTGTCATAGTATATTGATTGTGCATGGAGTCATAGGCTGATTAGCCTACTTTCGTAGGAGCTGATAGGAGGAGGTGGCATCGACCGACCACTGAATAAGGAATTACATGGAGACGGTGCTCTCTCATTGGTAAATTAAACACTAGAGCTATTGAGGATAGACACAATAGTGGCATTCCCATTGGCATGTGAGGAGTCAGACCACTAAGGTCTTTCAGGGAAGATGGGGAGATTTAACCCACATCATGGAGGTATTACTAACATAGTGGTGGATGAATTAGCACATTCGAGATGGCATATGATACAGGGTGGTACGACAATAGGTAGTGGTACCCAGGGGTGCACAAGAATATGCCACAGAGTCCAGTCTTATGTAGAGGGATGCGACCTGATGCATACAGACCCAATTTTAGAACCTATCATCCAGTGTTGTATAGAGGTATGCAATGATGGGTAGTGGCTTGCATAGGAGCATGGAGATGCGTGGTTGCTTGATGTAGCATGTTGGTTTACATTGAGTGACTCACATCACATCAAGTGTACATGGGGAGAGATAGATACAGTAACATAGGCATGATACGAGATGATGCAAGATGGTACAACAGTAGCATGGGATATCCAGTGGTATACAACGATAAGCTGCAAGGTAGAGTGTCAGGTTTAGGACTACAAGGATACTCAGTGGGATGTAGGGGCATATGGTGTTGTACATCGAGGGCTTGGAGGGTTGCTTCCAAGGAGACTTATGGACGGAGACACCAGGCATACCATTGGGTGTACTTCACCCAGGATCAATGGGGATGGAGATGAGCGATACTTGATGGTATCCATCCGGCCTGACATGTCTGTACCTCTTATACATCACTTATAGGCACAAACAATTTGGCTTTTTCCTTTTACACTCTGGATGCGAGCAACTCAGGATAGGGAGCTCACCCGAGATATTGGGATGACACTCAATCCACTACAGGAGATATTTCTCAGTAGTAGCATGGGGTTGGTGCACGAGTTGAGACAGGTCATGAGGGAGACATGTGTCACTCTTTCCACAGGGCCTTTCAGGAGTTCATCATGCATGAGGAGAGGATACTGTGTATGATTGAGGCAACTTTCCAGTATGTGCCTGATCTCTAGACATTGTATTGGCACATTATTAAGAGGGAAAATGGCAGACTTAGTGGTGATGGTTAGAAGGAACGAGATGGGTCTGCATACACTGAGTTGATTGCGAGTATTAGATACCCATCTATTGGCTGCCTTCAGGGGGTAGTTATTTAGCACATGTGTCTTCCAACAATCATCGATACTATGTAGTGGTAGGCACATGGAAGTTTAGCTTGCATCAGATTAGTTCATGATATATGGTGCCTATATGCCAGTTTCATGTAGGGATTAGGGACAAGGAACAAACAAATTATAGTAGTTGTTAGAGCTATCCCGCAACAAGTATGGCTATAGGATACAGGGATTGAGTTGATTGATAGGACAATCCATTCTATAATGAGTAGGTTCACGGGAGAGAGTGATCTAGTTCACCTTGGATGTGACACATGGGAGATTTTTGAAACCTCCACTGTATGGCAAGGTAGATTTATCATGTTTCTGCTTAGGATTGAGATTGATAGTGGATGGGTAGACATTAACATCATGGAGATGCATGGGCACGATAAGCTTGGCCTTCATAGATATCCCACCATTAGGTTTTGGGAGGGCAGGATATAGTTTGAGCATGATGGGAAGCTTGTCATAGTCAGAGTGGTGAAAAGTCAACATGGTGGCACCCTTATTGG
>APFE031138588.1:0-12008 GCA_000404065.3 Pinus taeda | reverse complement strand
TGCATTGATTTAATTGTAGATGATTTATAATCCTATTTGATTGCTTGCACTAAATGCATAGATTTCAATGTAGATTGTGATTTCTAATCCTATTTGATTGCTTAGTAGATGCATTGATTTCAATGTAGATGTTGATTTCTAATTATATTTTATTACTTGCACTAGATACATTGATTTCAATGTAAATTATTTCTAATCCTATTTGATTGCTTGCACTAAATGCATTGATTTCAGTGTTGATGGTGATTTCTAATCCTATTTGATTTCTTGCACTAGATGCATTGATTTTAGTGTAGATGTTGTTTTCTAATCCTATTTTCTTGCACTAGATGCATTGATTTGAGTGTAGATGTTGATTTCTTGCATTAGATGCATTGACTTCAATGTAGATGTTGTTTTCTAATGTTATTTGATTGTTTGCATTAGATTCATTGATTTCAGTGTAGATGGTGATTTCTGATTTGATGTAATTGGATGTATGATGGTACATTAATTTTAAAATTATTAGGTTAACAATGTGCATTGCTTTCAGTGTAAGCACAAAAAATATTAACAATGTCCATTGATTTTTGTGTTATAGTAATTCAACCTATTAATATTGGAGAGCAAGAGAGACAAGGTATGATGTTTACTACAAAAACTCAAGCTAAATATTTAAATGGTTCACGATTTGAACTGTCCTTTTCATATAATCGATATGAAAAGATGACAAAATTAACAAGGGTGACAATAAGAATAATAGAATAAAATAGTTTGAGATTGAACATAATGAAAACTATTTGTAATTGACTACATTCTTATTATTCACATTTTTTATCATTCAACACTAATACATTGTCACTTTTCATTCAAAATTTTTATTTCATCATTAAAGTTATTAACAATATTTATCATCTCAATAAACTAAGGTAACTAAGAAAATTTAAAATTAAAATGACCATATAAATATCAGACATATTTAACATATTTAAAATGATTATATTAATATTAGATGTCTTTACATATTATTGATCAAATTAGTCATATGTTCGATAGATTTTCTTTGGTCGCACACAACTTAAACCAACCTAAATCCATCTTAACTCTAGATCTATCAAGCATTGAGAGATATCAAATCTTTCGAAGTGCGAACCTTTCTTCAAGTTTTGCACTCAAAAAAGAGGTTTTTACCTCGAGAGATTTTTTTAATTAATCAGAAGCTTGTCAACCATCCAATTGCCTCATTTTTAGGGTCTTGATCCCTTTTTATTTGGTAAATAATAGAATGAATGGAAATTTTGGGTAGTTTTGAAATTGTAAATCATTAATACCAAGATACTACAACTCCCTAGAACTATATGAATTATCTACTTATGTAAACCTATTATCTACTTATGTAAACCTTTTTTGTACATTTGTTATAGTCTTTTGTATAAATAAATTTAACCAATCTTTATATAAAAAAGAAGAATAAAAGAGATACAAATTTAGTTGATTTTGTATAGCTACCACATGTTATCCATATTTCTTCCTCCTCTCCTTTTTTTAAGGAGGATGAAGGAAAAGAGAGAGAAGAAGAGAGAGAGGCAGGTAAGAACAAAGGCATAGAGGGATAGAGGTGGAGAGAGAGAGGGAGTGACAAGGGAGAGTTGGAGAGAGAGTGAGGGAGAGACGAGAGGAGGCAGGAAGGGAGAGAGAAGGAGAGAAGAGTGAGCGAGAGAGAAAGGGATGAAAGAGAGAGAGCGAGTCACAGAGATGGAGAATGGAGAGAGGGAGAGAGAAAGAATGAGAGAGGGAGGGAAATAGTGATAGAGTTGGAGGGAAAAGAGAGAGAGAGAGAGAGTGTGTGTGTGTGTGTGATGGAGGGGGGGGAGGCAGAGACAAAGGGAGGTGGGAGAAAAATGTGAGAGAGAGGAAGGAAGGGAGAGAGGATTTGAGAGCAAGAGGGAGAGGGAGAGAGAGAGAGAGGGGGGGAAATGGAGTTAGAGAGAGAAAGGGGGAGGGAAGAAGAAAGACATAGAGAGAGAATGACAAAAGAGAGATAGAGAGGCAATGAGGGAGAGGGAAGAGTAAGAGAGGATATATATATGGAGAGATTTTCACTGCGAGAAATTCAATCTCTCTTAGCAATTGATAGATCCAGGGTTAAGATGGATCTAGACTAGTATATATGCATTATATAAAATATAAAACTTTTTTTTATAAAGCTTTAACATTGTAAATTTAAACATTTTTTCACCATCAATTCATATTGCAACCAAAATTTTTAGAAAAAATTATGTGTAGAAAAAGATACAATGTCCTTATATTTCAGAGAAACCATAAACTTAAAATTTCATTGTAAATTGATGTTTATAAAACTTAACTACCATATTTTCCCTAACACACTTCCAACATGTGCATCACTTTCATGTCTTTGTTGAATCATTAAAAGATGCATAATATTACATAAATGTTTCTTCCATTCATTCACTATTATGTCATATTTACATTATTCAAGCGTCATTTTCATGCTATTATACCACAAAACACAACCGTAGACAAAAATTAATTTTTTTCCATATGTGTGTGTTATTTGTGTTGAAAACTATGACACACACAAAGATATGTTTCAATGTTGCAAGCCACAATGTATGATACAGAGCCACATCATTGTTACGTCGTAGGAGAGAGGGGTTGCGTCACATCTTACGTTTATTATCTCTACTTATAAACGTTTCTTTTTTAATTCAGTTTTAACTAACCCGCCCCAGAAATATAGCGTGGGCATCGGATTATCCAGTTCCAACACCGACTCGAACCCCGTAAGAATTGGGGACTTAGGAGATTGGATCACCATTCCGTTTCTATGTGGAGGATAAGTGAACACAGTGATGTCATATGTAATTAATAATAGTTCTCCTTGGAGGCCATGGGGAGAAGAGGAAAGAGGTGGGGCAGCCTCAAAGTCCACGCATTATAAATGATAATGAGAGAAGTGACTCCTGACTCATAATCACTGCGATGACAAAAGATGAACATAATATTCTAACACTTGTACAACTGGCCAGATTAAATTGAGATTTGTTTCTATAGCTCTGTGTGTGCCCCGTTGTGTGTTAACTGGAATGAACCATAGCAATTGGTTCAAAACTCAACCAGTAAAAACAAATCATGTAATTAATGAAGAAAAAAATCTGAAATTATAGGTAGATTAATTTTTTTTTTAAATAATATATTTTAAACTAATTATTCAAATAAACAATTTATTTGGTTTAAAATATCAAAAAATAGAAATCACATCAGAATTGCAGCATGCTATTTTGCGTTGCGAGTTTTAAAAATCTAAAAAGGTAAAGGGCTTGACCACAAAGATCCATTTGTAGTCTCAAAAGAGGATATTGCAACATATTCTTAGTGAGGTGAAGTATTTATAGTGGGTGATTTCAATGCTAGGATTGCAAGTGAGGGAGCTAGCATTCTTTGTTGTAAAGATGATTGTGGCTCTATTTGGCTTACATAAGAGAGTAATTATCAATGAGAAAGAATTTGAGAGGACAAGGGCTGTAGTCTCTTTGGTGAACAATTTCTTACTCTATGTAGGGCTTTTGATTTAGTGATTTGTAATGGCTTTGACTAGATGGGCAAAGTGCGGTAATTTTGCTTGAAATACTTACAATGAAGCAAGTGTATTAGATTATGTAATTTTCTTGCATGGTTTGTGTGAGAAAATAGAGGAAGTTTTGATTGGACATCAGCTATGGGACTTAAAATCAGATCACAAGGCAATTTATTTAAGTTTCTCTTGGACTGGAAAGAAACAATTAGAATAAAAAATTTGGCATGTCCAACAAAATATCCCACAGGGAACAATTCTTTTGACTCCAGAAAATAGTAATTCCCTCAAAATGACTATAGAGAGGCTCTTTGAGAAGGAGAAAATCAAAATTCACTGCCTTCATAGTCATGAATTAACACATTTAATTCAATGTGCACTTGCAGAGTACAAAAGAGCAAAAATTAAGAAGTCTAAAACAAATTGCTTTCTGGATAATGCTTGGTTTGACGAGGAATGCAAAAAGGCAAGGAGAATTTGGAAAGGTCAAAAGAAGGATAACATAAAGCTCAAAGCTTACAAGCAGTTATTAAGAAAGAAAAATGTCGATTTCATGATTTCAAGGTTGGAAGACCTAATCTTCATTGGGAAAAATAATCCCAAGTTATTTTGGAAGGAGCTCCAACCAAGAAAGATACAAATTGGAAATAGTATTATAGATTATAAATGGTTTGAATATGAAAGACAACTCTATGAGCAGGATCCCAAGGTTGATCCTCCTACTTTGGTCAACATTGATACTGAACTCTTCACGTTGCAAGAGGTAGAGATGGGTATCAAGAAGTTTGGTGCTAGAAAAGCAAAACACTTAGGTGAACTCCAAGTAGAATATCTAAAGTGGGGCTCAAATATCCTTACACCTCACATTACAAAAATTTTCAACAACATCATACAACAGTGGCTCCCGAGATATTAGACAACTAGCCTAGCAATACGTCTTTTAAAGAGCGATGACATAGCCTAAAAGTTTTAGAAGCGATATCAGGGTCAAGCAAGGTCACCCACTATCTCCTACCCTTTTTGGTTTATATATCAACAAGCTTGAAGAGTGGTTAAATTCACAAGAGGGTGATGGTATCTATTTGGGAAAATTTTTTATAAGGCTTCTTTTGTATGCAAGTGACCTTATTCTGATTGCTAAATCGGCTCTTGGTTTGCAAGAGCACTTACTATGCCTTGAGCATTTTTGTAGAAGTGTGGGGATGCAACTCAATATCAACAAAACGAAAGTATTGGTTTTCTCTAAAAAAGAAAACATAACCATAATAATTTATACTTTGAAGGAAACATTCTGGAATAAGTTGCAGATTACAAATACCTTGAAATTGATTTCAACAAAAATCTAATATGGGATGGTTGTAGAAATAAGAGAACTTTGGGGGGTTGGAAATAATTTTATGATTTTCAAAATAGGTGTAGAGAGGCAGAGTTATGGGACTGGAAAACCACTCAAACTCTTTTTGGGCTTCTAGTGATTCTAATGATTCTCTATGGTTGTGAACTATGGGACATCAGTACATCCAACATGTAGTGGAGACAAATTCAGAAAATTCATAAGCATTTGATTACAAACAAATTCAAGATTAAAATTTCAGTTCCTTATGTTATCTTGTTAAGTGAAATAGGGGTTGCTCTTATTGAAGCAATTGGTATGGTGCGAGTCATAAGGTATTTAAAAAAAAAAAATGAGCAAGTGGAAGAGGGTAGATGTCCTAAGGTTTTCTTTAATGACAGATTGCGCAATAGAAAAGAAAAAACGTGGATGCCGAAAAATAGCAAATAGTTTAGTAAATGGGGTATTTGCTTGAACACGTGTCCATAAACAACAAAGAGAAAATCTTTTGTTATGGATATGTTCCACAAGCATACTTGGGATAAGGAGCTAGGAAGAAAGAAAAATCACTATATTGAAGTGTTTAATCCCACTCATAGTCATCAACTAAAAGCATACATAAAGGCCAATATCTCTTGGAGAGTCAAAATTCTTATTGCTCAGTTAAGGACTAATTCTCATCAACTCCATTGTGAAACAAGGCGCTGGAAAATGCCAAAATAAGTGTGGGAGGAAAGAGTATGCATTTTTTGTTATTCCAAAAAAGGGGAAACATAAAAGCATTTCATTTTAGAATGTGAGGCCTTCAAAGACAACAGACAAAGTTATGTAGATATGTTGTCAACAAGCTCTTGGGATAATCTATTTAGCAAGGAGTTTGTCGAGAAACTAAGAGTATTTATTGTGAAGCTTCACAGAAAAAGGTTTGAATACATCAAGCATATGAAGAAGCAATTTGTCCCATAGGCTATCTTTAGCCTCATGGACATTAAAATAATTTATTTCTTGCTTTCCTTATCAACCAACGTCACAATATCCTCGTGTGCATTGAAAAGTAATCTCTCCATAATCCTTCTAAATTAAAACATTTATTGATGCACTCTTTTAATTTTAGTTATTATTTATCTTTATATTTAAAGATTATAAAATACATTTTTATTTATTTGGTAATAGTGGTGTTTATGAAAATAATTATTTTTATATTTAAATTATTATTATTTTTTTATCATATAAAATGAGAAATAACTATATAAAAAACATAAAAGAAATTAATTAATATAAATATTAAATTTTATTAAATAGATTTATTATTATTTATTTATTTTTACCGAAATAGCTCTACAACTTAATATAGCCTAGATGGGTAGGTTTTAGATATAAGATGTGTTAAATGTTATATGTGTAAGCATTAGATATACAAATTTTGTAGTGTAAGTGAAAAAATAGCCTAGATGTGTAGGCTTTAGATATTAGATGTGTTAAATGTTATATGTGTAAGCATTAGATATACAAATTTTGTAATGTAAGTGGAAAAATGTAATATAGAGGAGGATTATTTGGGGCGAAACTTTTTTAAGGACTATCCCACTCTAAATCATTCCAAACTCTTTGCTCGATCTCTTTAGCAACAAAGAGTTCTTATAAGCAAGTGATATGAATTAGAGATTCCCACATAATATCAATTTCTCTTCTTCCCTACACCCACCAGGGAGCATCCTTTCAGAGCAACTACATCCACTAGGGAGCATCCTTTCAGAGCAACAACACATTGATTAGATTAACCATGAACCCTAATAAGTTGTTCAAATTCTTAACCTTTGCAAGGCTACGATCTGTGAGAGACATGTTTGATTTGATTTCAAAATTAGGCTTTAGCCTTAAGAGCCCGGATATTGTCCTCCTAATGGCCAACATTTTCATTAGGGAGAGGTCGCTAACATTTTCATTAAGGGGAGGTCGCTTCCTATGGAAAACCACAAACGAAGAAAAAAAACAGCCAAGGCTCCAATGGTAAGAAAGAAAGTAGGTATACTCACAATCTCATTCATTCTTTGTGGTGAAATTAAAGTTATGTAGAGTGTGATAATTGCATTTCCTTATATTTTTTATATAGGTTATTCTCAATAGTGAACCTTTGTCGCTAAGCATATGAATTTTCATGAAGCTTTGTGATGAACAAGATGATGATTCTATGTGAACCTTTGCATCAAATCTGATTTCCCTGTATATATATCTACTTTCCATCAAATTCTACATGAAGTCACTACATTTGCTTTATTGGGTGAAATTATAACTCTACTACATAAACACCCGTAGCTATAGAAACTACTAGCGATATATAATTTTTATATTTAATGAAATATTCATGAAATTTCCATCTAAATCCTGGCCCATTCGACCTAGCACTAAGTTCTTCATTTACACTCACAAGAAAATGGGTTATTACAATTTCTGGCAGGTAACTAAGTTCTTCATTTACACTCAGGAAAAAATGGGTTATTACTATTTCTGGCGGGTAATTAATGCTTAATGCCCATTTGCACAAGAACAACTAGATTTGAAACCATTGAATCAATTAACATGTGATTCACATTTTCTTTTACGTGCCCAACACTTGGAAAATGAATACCGGGAGGAACCTTCTCATGGTATTTGTTACAAATGACGAAGCCTGACGCATAGGAAAACAATCTGAGCATAATACCATACTAGAAATAACGTGTGTTCTGAAAAAAAATGTTTGGCATCAATGTTTCCATAATAACAATAAAGTTTCAAAATGTGGGACTTTCCATAACGGATGTAGTTTCTAGGTCAGGTATGGTAATTACACTATTAATCATTTTGCTCAATAATTTATAAATTTAACTATTTACAAATCATTTTCACTCTCACATTCTATGATTAAAACCATCCCATAAGGTAATGTTACATGGTTAATTGTTATATAGTTTATTTTGCAACATTCATATTACTTTTGAAGGAAAGGAAGTTGACCATTTGTGAAGATTTCATGTCCATTATCTTAAAATGTACATTCCTGGAATGACATGTGAGTGATTAAAAGATATGTTAATATCCAATGCCATATCATATTCTTGAAGGTCATGCATTACGTTTGTTGCATATATTACGTATGCTTCAAGCGTTTTGGGAACTAAGTCCTTTCTATTCATGGATTGGGGTTGAACAATTTTATAGCGAGGAAAAAACAACCTACATCACGATAAGATAGTTAATTATAAAAATTAATATTTTTTTTTTATCATTAATGGTTTATATTTATAGTTTTTTTTTTAATTTTAAAAAATATTATTTCTTATTTTTATTATTTATTTTTTAATTTAATATAAAAACATATAATTTCAAAGTTTGATATAATAATACATAAAAATAATTATTATAGTTTAGATATATCTTAATTTTTGATCTACCAAGCATTCAAATGGATCAAACATCTTGAAAGCGATTTGACATCTTGAAAGCGATTTGATCCCTCTTGACGTTTGGCAAATCTGGAGCTAAGATGAATCTAGGATGGTATAATCTTAAATATATGCCAGCGTCACAATATCCTCCTCTGCAATACCTGGAATGAGATATAGTTGATTCTCTAAAGATTGCATTTTTCTAAGAGAGACAACATTAACATACAGTTGATGAACAATAATGACCCTTGGAAGCTTGATCAAGAGGTAGCTAACCACTTCTTTCAATATTTTTAAAATATAAGTACCTTCTACACTTATGTTATTTTCTTATGACACTACTCTTATTTAGACTTATTGTTATATATTATTGCTTATTCTTCCTGCATGAATACTTGAGTATTTGAATACTTTTAACTTCTTGATGAAAGTGAAACCCCTTGAGGATCATATGAATGTCGAGTGTTGTAGGAAGAGGAAGCTAGTGCAGGAAGAGGGGGTTGGTGACAACAAATGAAGGAGCCACTCTCCTACCCTGAGAAGAACGATAGTCCTACCCTATCATTAGGTACACCTTCCTTGTATAATGAGCCTGCAACCTGGCCCATTGCATTCCTTAATCCCTTCAAAATTATTGTTTCCATACTATATGGAATGTATACTAACCTTGTCATAATATTTCTCCCAAGAACGTCTAAAATTATGGTTCTTAGAGGATGATGATGATCCACCTTAACAAGATGACTACCTCTAACATAATGTTAGATAATGCCTAGATTAACAATATGCAAATTTTTTTATCTACCTTTAAAGACTAGATGATTTCTACAAAGCAATTTAACCAAGTAGACTCTAAGTATGCTAGTAGCACATGTTTCTCTCCATGATGTTATACAAAATCAAGTAAACACCAATGCATAGTATGGTAAAGGAAAACCAACTTTACAAAGAAATCGACAAACAATATGCCTTCTTTAATAGTAAATATCTTTCACATCTTCTTTCTTTAGCTTCTTCTTAGGTTCTCCCATTTCCTCAGCCTGAGCCTCACTTCTTTCTTTTATTTTGTTGATATGCTAGTTTGGAAAATCCCTCTTAAAGTGTTCATACTCATTTCATTTAAAGCATTGAACCTTGGACATATATTTCTTCTTGGACTTCCCAAACATTCCCTTCTTCAACTTCTTAACTCTATCTATAAAGGTTGGATACTACTCATTTGTTCCAATGTCATCCTTTTCCTTGATCCTATTCTCTTCCAGAATGCATTGAGACCATAAATCATTAAAAGGAGATGAGTATTTCTTAGAGTAGATGCTTGTTTCAAAGATGTTCCATTCTGATGGTAATGTATTAAGTACACATATGGTCATTTCCGAATTAGAAATTGTCTTTCCAAGCCCTGGCAAGTGATGTCTTAATTGAGAGATCTTCATTAGAAAGGATACCATGTCGGCGTCCTTTGATTTATTCATTCTATAAATCTTGTTCCCCAAAGACATATTTTATCTTGATGTACTTACATAGTACAAATTCACTAACTTGTCATACATAGCCTTAGAAGTTTTAAAATTTGCAACAAATGGAACAAGAGGATCCTTAATGGAGTCAATGATGATCATTTGCTCCCTAACTTCTCCTTTCTTATACTTTACTAGTTCTTGTGTTGGGTGTGTGTTATATTCTTTCCACGACTAGCCCCATGCATAGGGGCATCACAAGGGGGGCTAGCACCCACCCTTGTTCGTTGCGCCGGGCATAATAGGGGGGTCACAGAGGGGTTTGAGGGGGCGGTAGTGATCCAGGTGGATCTCTAGACACCAGTGGCATGGAAAGGGCTCAAAATTCAAAGCGGCAGAAAGTCGATTAACTTGACATCAGATCGAAGTGCTCATCGCCCTGATTCTAATGGTGTGAATGACACTCAAATCCGAGTCCGTATGAAGAAGATAGAAGCAGTCAAATTTTGGGGTTGACTTACCCATGTGGCAGGCTTAAGGAGGGCGCAATTTTGCAAGAATCCAACACTGAAATCTGGCCAGTTTTCTAGGTGAAATTATGGGTCCGTTAATTTGTATAACATCCCCTAAGGTTCTATAAAATTTCTAAAGGGGTGGTGGAACCATTATAAATATTATATATTAAGAGGTGACGGGGCGACCAATCCCGTCACCTAACCCAACGATACAAATAACAATATAATATATATATATATATATAATATATATATTATATATATATATATATATATAATATATATATACTATATATATATTTTAATGGGGTGGGATTCCATGACCCCGTCACCCCTGGAGCCCACCAACAAAACGTATATATATAGGGTGGGGGTGCAGGCTGTCAACCCCGTCGCCCCTCCACCTCACCTATACACTCAAACGTCGGGGATTTAGGGGCAGCAGGCCACTGAGATCGACGGACCCACCTTCGATTATGACACCCCACTCACCTTATACGGAGGCAACAACAGAGGTTTAAGGGAGCGGGCCACCAAACCAACAGACACACCTCTCATTTAAATAAACTTATAACTACTATGTAATAAAAAATGGAGGGGCAGGATTTGATCCCCCCGACCCCTCCTCAATGGTTTCCATTAGTTGTCAATGTGCCAATTGCCTTCATTGGTTTATCCACTCACCGAACCTTATATCCACCCTTTTGCACAGTGCGCTTAGGGGGGAGTGCGCACATTTTTTGAGGTGAATGAATTGCAGGAGGCGGAACCGTGAGCAGGCATGTGACAGGGCGAAACCTTGCTTGAGCATATTTTCCAGGGAGTTAGTTTTGTTCTAGTGTCAGAATTGGGCAAGTTTTATATCGATTTTGCACCTCTCAGCGACAAGAACTTAATGGTGATGGTAGTTTCTGCAACAGAGCTCTCTATTTTTCGGCCATTTTTCAGATTGGAGGTCTAACACTCCTTTTGTAAATGTAGATTGTACTTCTTTTTTCTCAGCCACTTAATGAATGAAGGCCTCCCCATTGATTGAGCGGGGCTGTTACACAAAAATATTGTCACCATGATTATTTGCAGTCAGTATGGGTCTATCACCACCTATACCAGCCTCCTAAGCAAGTCTCAGGCCTTAGCTCTTCATGTCAAGCTTTGCAAAAGAGAGAAAGACTTTGAAAATCAATATTACTCTAGTTCCGCACTTTCTCCAACTTTTACCTGTGGACCCGCACCCTTTGTTCATAATACCTGTGTAGCTGCATGCTCTGTCTGTAAAGGGGTGGGTGCGTACCCCTGTGAAAGTCAAAAAGGCGCAAGTTTATCCTAAAAAACTCACTTTTGGGTTAATTCTAGATGTTTCTAGAAGGATTTTGACGTGGATTGTTCGCTCCAAGGTGGTTCATGCATCCCAAAAGAGAAGGAGCTAATCCCTTGATAGGAGAAGCTATCCCTTTGAAGGAGGGCTTTATCCCTTTGAAGGAGGACCTAGTAACTTCCCTCCATTGCACTATAAATTAAGGCATTGGGTCAGTTGCTAGAGAGGTTAGAAGCTGAGCATTTTGAGGGTAAATGCTGATGGAATTGGGACTTCCTAGTTAAAACTTGAGAGGAGAGATCACATACCTTTTGGTTTCATTTGGAAGTGAGTGAAACTTGTCAAAGTAGAGGAGACTTCTTGTCGGACCCTGGGAGGAGCTT
>APFE031138581.1:0-12821 GCA_000404065.3 Pinus taeda | reverse complement strand
TTCTTAGCAAGTCATCTCAATCTGTGCTACCTACAAAAAAATATATCAATCTTCATGTTCGTTAACCAGAGAGTTTGGCTAGGCAGTGACCTCATGCTTCACTCCTCCAAAAAATTGCGTAGAAGTTGCCAGCATGCCTGCCTCCGTTGTCTGAAGAAATTGTGCGAACATGAAGGACAAGCACTCGCTACCTATCACTTCACTGTCCTCGAAATTTATGCAGTTATTTCAACCAGTCACCTTCTCAGCCGACCTCCTGCTCCTCCTGAAAACTACACAGTTTTCATGGGATGTCTCCAGATGCCCAACACCCTACTTAGCCCAAAAAATGAGCAGAGATGTCCTGCAAGATAGCCTCCCACTTCTACATAGTTTTGGCCAACAAGCTCCCGCAACCCACTGCCATCCTCCTTAGAGAATCTGTGTCGTTTTCACTCCCAATGTCCTCCCTGCTGCCTGAACTTCCTCCCTAAAAAAACCACGTAGATTTGCCCTTCAGCCGAGTCATATCCCCTAAACAGTCATCACTGATCAAGACTGCCCATCTCAACCTCCCAGTGACCTCTGCCCAATTTTCCTTGACAGTGCCCAGAACCTGCATCCCAACCTAAAACATACTCTGTGTAGTTTTAGAGCCTTGTCCTCTCTCCCAATCACTTGCACCCGAAAATGAAAGATGATACATCATCATAGACTACTCACACCTCCATTTGTAGATTTTTGTATTCTAACATAGGAATCTTGTGCCATAATTCTTCCCCATGACGATCCTTGTGAACACCTTAAGAAGAGTTTTATTATCTCATCAAATGGTTCATGGGATATATCTCCTTTTCCCAACAGGTTCAACATGTCGAGGCAATCATCTCTCATTCCTCGTATATATATTATTTTCAAAATTTCCAAATCCATATCGTTATGTTTGGATCTCTGTAGATTATAATGGAACCATTCCACATAATCTTCCAAGTTTTCTTATTCCTTCTGTGTCATTTTGAATATATCCTATCTTCAATCTCTAGTCTAGCAATAGTCTTGGTATTTTTCCAAAAATATAGTCTTCAAATCTCCCCATGTTCGAATAGTGGAAGAACCTAGTCCCATAAACCATCGTAATGCTGCTTGATTCAGAGTGGAAGGGAATAGTCTTAGCTTCTAAGCATCTGAAGTATAATCATAAATATTGCACAGAACATCAAACTCAAACATGAAAGTATCAGGATCTTCTACACTCAGTCCTTGGAAAGACGAAAGGGATGATAGAGAGATATTCTTCATGGGAGCCTCTCCCCTTATATCACTTATTGGAAATTCATAAGTGGTGATAATCTCATCTTTCCTATCATTTTTATTTGTTGTTGTTGTCTCCCATTGAAAATTCTCTTGATTCTTATTCTGGTGAGTACCCTTCTAAAGATTGCTCTGGCGAATTCTCCGTGGATAAGGATTCCTATGATAATTGTTCATATTGTTCTGGGGTTTGTTGTTTTACTTCACTCCCTAAGTTTGGGTATTGGAAAGTGAAATAATGTTCTTCTTATTCTGGTTCTTGATGTTTCCCACTAGTTTCCCCTTGTCCTTTTAATCCAAAATCCTAGCCACTAGCTTCTCCTTATTATTCTTGAGTTGAGTCTTCGGATTTGGGAGTTTGTAGGCTAGTTTGAGGAAAATGGGGTCCTAAAACAGAGGAGCCAGATACTCCTGATTTTGATGTAGAAGTAACAATTTTCTATGGGATTGCTTTTATTTTGTCTATATGTGGATTTGACTGCTCTCTCTCTACTTTTGAGATCAATTCTTGGATAAATATTTTTCTCCCTTGATCAATGTTTTTCTTGTTCTTTTTATGACCCATTTTACCTGTAGATTTATTAGAGTTCCTAAATTTCGTTTCTTCTTCACTCATACATTCAGCACATGGACCCTATGTGTAATTTTTTTCACCCTAAGGGCCTCAAGTACTATAGTGGTGAGCCCACTTAAGTGTGTCAGAGCGATGCGCAGGTTCTTACCTCTCGTCTTACCACCCAACGCCTGTAAAACTGAGGACACTCTATCAAAAGGAGATCCAAAGAAAACTTTACGCGCAATAAGTGTTCTAACTATTACTGTGGTGAACCCGCTCAGGTGCGTTAGAGCGATGTGCAGGTTCTTACCTCTCGGCTTACCATCCAATGCCAGTAAAATTAGAAACACTCTAAACAAAGAACTCTAAAGAAAGCATTGGATGAATGTACCAATTGACAGCCTTCCCCATAAACGTCACCAAAATGTTTGGTCTTTTTTACTACTTCCAGAACCAATAATTATCAACCAGGGTAAGTATTTTTATTTCAAAGGTGTCTTCACTCTCTGTGTTGATACGTGTAGCAGCTAGGCGAAACAGGAAAGAAAAGATGTCGTTGAACACGCTTGCAGGGATTTAAAATAATCTTGCAGAATGGACATTCAACTTGCAAAAATCAAAAATCGCACTCGAGAAATGAAATACGTTCATCAAGGAAAGAATCTGCACTTCATAAAAGCTTCAGAACAAAGATTATGCACCATATACTATCAAGAATTAAATACATAGAATTAATTAACCTTTGTAACAACCCATACAGTAATCTGAAAGTAAAAGCACGCCTATACCACACTGAACATGTACACCGATAACAAGAAATCCACACTCAACACATAAAAGAAATATCTATTCTACTAACATTGTGATCCACGCTAAAGAGGAGGACCCTTCCTCTCTAGCAGAGTGCAGGAAGAAAATGGAGACTTAGTTAAAGTATCTACACAAGAATTTATGTAACATCACCAGATATACTTTGTATTAAGAATGGCTGAAGAGTACAAAAATCAGAATATCAATATCTTTATCCTTTTGTTTGTTTATATCCTTACATGAGACTAAGATTTCTTTATAAACCCTTTTGCACTGTCCCAAAATTGAAAAAACAAAGCAATCATGAGAATCTATGGTTCTCTTGTTGATTATGCTTACATAAGTAATTTAAAAAGATATAAATTGTTACAAGTTGTTTCAATAAAGATCATTGTGGTTACACCACTCCTGTCTAGACACCTAGTTATAACCACCCATATTTTCATTACTTTATACAACTCTTTGATCATTGTCTTTGAAAGTAAAAGCTAAGGTCCTGAAAATGCATAGTGTAACAACAACTTCATGGTGTAACAAAAAGATATGACAATCCAAGGTGTAATAGAAGAGAATGACAATCCCGAGGTGTAACAACAACTTTAACCGTGTAGCAGCAACGAATAACAAAAACCATTCATCCATGGTCATCAGTAGTTATGGAAATACCTAGAAGAAAAACATTCTAAGGAACTCTTTGAAATACACCCTAGTTAGTCATCCCAAAAAAATCATCGTTTCATTCAATATTTGGAAGAAAATAACATAATAATAAGTCAAATAAAAGATTGCTTCTTTATTAGAGGCAGTGACATTAGACTAGGGAGATTTTAGGTTGAAATCAGGAAAGATGGCCTAAAATGGGGAAAAGGATGCCTGAAATATCCTTAAATATTGCACCCAATAGAAAATATAAATGCACTCAATTGAATGAGACCTTGATTGGACCCCTACTAGCCATGACTGGAATTTCGTCAGACATATCATAGATATGTAATCTACAAGTGTAAAAAACATATATGAGCATAGGGGTCTCATACTTAGCTCATAATCGCTAAGTAGCATTGATGCCTCAACACATTAATTTTATTTTCATCCATTAGATCATAGATACATTGATCATTCATTTACAAGTAAAAACATGATGAGAGTCGTACGTAACTACTATTATAAAACACCCATATAACCAACATAATAACAACAGAAATAGCAATGAAATCAAAGCCATATAAACCACATAGAATCCAGTGTAATACTCATATAAATACAAGAAGAAATAACCTCATATGTATGATTCCAAATCGAAACCTGGGATGGGACTTCCATGTTCTACCTGACTGAAGAATGGTTGAGCCAAATCTCTCTTCAGCGATTCACCCCCATGTCATATTCCAAGCATGAATGTGGGATTTCATAGAACACATTAATTCAAAATCATCCATCCAAAGGACATCCACCTCAACCCATAAAATAGTGATTCCACATCACAGTTGGACATCACAAAACCATCATCAGATCTCTATCCAAGCCTTCGAGTGCTCTAGAGTGTTTTTTCCAACCAAGGCTACAGAACTAGTAACTCAACCCATAGCTGGCACCGGGCTCGAGAGCGTTTGTCAAACCAAGACTCTAGGACTAGTAACTCAACACACTAAAGGCTCCATAGCATTTTTCCAACCAATGCTACGGGACTAGTAACTTAACCCAAGTTGTTACAGGGCTCCAGAGCGTTTGTCCAGCCAAGGCTTTAGGAAATAGTAACTCAACCCAAGCAAAGGAAACATGAGAACGACCCAAAACAAAACAAGAAAATAAACCCACAATCTCCATGGATATCTAAGAAATGGCAAAAATTAATAATAAAAAACAACCAATGACCTAGCTTTATCTCAGGGGGATTTGTTCAAAAGAATGAAAATAATCACGAGGAAAGAAGAATGTGTCAGTGTTAAAAACCAACAGCATCTCAAGGGGAGAGTATCCCATAGAAGAGAAAATATATATATATATATATATATATATGAGAAGAAAAAAATTGCAATAACTAGATCAAGAGTTAATAGGAGAAAATATACATCAAGTGAACTTGTGAAACGTGAAAATATTCTCGAAAAGAAATATATGACGAGAAATAATCTGAAGGATCGAAACTAGTGTAGCAAGGAAACTTTGACAATGAAACTAAAACATACAAAGATATCAATGCCAATTTTCAAAACCAAAGAGTTGAGGGCTTTGTCATCCTCAGAATCCATGAAGAGTCATTATGTTAATCAAAATCTAGTTTCATCACTCATGAAAATATCTCTTGTGGGTCATCCTTACTTTATTAGATGATGCAATTGGAAACTGTATTAGTAGAGTGTCATGGAAAAATCGAGATATTGCAACACCAACAGAAGAAATGAATGCAACAACAGTCGAAAAAGGAAGTATTTTGTGTGTAAAGACAATTCTACAATCTGAGCAAATATATGTTGAAAAGGGAGAGGAAAAGGTTTTTGATGTTTCTTTGGTTGTCTCTGCAACTTCGAAGTTGAAACAACTACCATGGAGGGAGGTGCCCCACATTTTTTTTTGCAAAATAAGTAAGAAAGATTAAAAAAAAATTGGAGGCACTTTGTTGAAAGCAGGAAATGTTGGCTGGGGGGCGGTAGGAGACATGATTGTGTTCGAAGTAAAATTGGACAAAATTGAGGAACAGGGAACAATTAGTAAAATTGAGGCATTATATAGGTCACAGGCACATAGAACAAAATGTTACAAAATACGAATTTTGAAATATGAAATGAGCACTCAACAATATGGCAATGAAAACTTTGCAGAGACAGTGTATAGGATGCCAGCAAATCTACATGAATGATATGGAAATAACATGCATTACATACACCTTTGATTGGATATAATTTGGCGTTTTTATAGGTTTGACAGAAGATGACAGAGTTGGTAGAAGATGTAGAATGGACTGGGCTTTAATTACAGATGGTCTTGAATGTTATGATTAAATTTGGTATTTCCTCAGGTGTTGTTACCCTCCTGCATAAGTGTTGGTAGGTTCATCTGGCATTACCTCATACGTTACAATGATGTGTTGCTTCCAGCATTGGGATTCCGTGGTAAATTAATATTACAATGATGTGTTACCTCCAGCTCATGCTTTACAATGATACGTTACAACGGAAATATTATGAACATTACCATACAATGATACGTTACAATGGAAATATTATGAACGTTACCTCCATATCATGTGTTACAATGATATATTACAATGGCAAGATCATGAATATCGCCTCCTTCAAGAAGTTTTTGCATGATCGTATTACAGTAATACAATGCGTTGAATTTTTGGAATCAACATAAAATAGTCTATGCGCATAGTATAAGGGGAACGCTCCGTAGTCATTGAATAACGCTCCACAATCATTGAAAACTTGTATTAACGCATAAATCACATCGACATGAAAGTATGTTTATATTATTGTTTTCCTTGAACAATGACTATAATTTGTAGCAACAAGATTTCTTTTTAATTTGGCTAGAAAGGAAATATGAAGAGAATATATGTAAATATGGTGGAAACTGTAACTTGATGCACCTTAAAGAAACCACCAAGGATCTAAGATAGAAATTATTCAAATTACAGACGATATGGCCATGATTTCAATGAAAGCTAGAGTCGAACTCTTAGCCCACAACTTTCTACAAAAGGACATTATGATGATGATGATCGTGCTCATGGTGGTCGTGGTATTGGTAAAATTGATGCACCTTAAAGAAACCAGCAAGGATCTGAGATAGCAATTATTCAAAGTACAGACGATATGGCCATGATTTCAATGAAAGCTAGAGTCGAACTCTTAGTCCACAACTTTCTACAAAAGGACATTATGGTGATGATGATCGTGCTCATGGTGGTCGTGGTATTGGTAAAATTGATGCACCTTAAAGAAACCAGCCAGGATCTGAGATAGCAATTATTCAAAGTACAGACGATATGGCCATGATTTCAATGAAAGCTAGAGTCAAACTCTTAGCCCACGACTTTCTACAAAAGGACATTATGGTGATGATGATCGTGCTCATGGTGGTCGTGGTATTGGTAAAATAAATTAGGATGATTATAGAGGTTATCATGATGATAGTGTGTGTCTTCGGTATGTGACAACGCATTACCTCCAATATTTACCATGTGAAGTGCAAAGACTTACCTCAACGCATTGCCTCAAGGTATTACCACATGCAACTCGACTCATTTTGATTACCACATTGAATACCAGCTTTGATATTTTTATTTTTTTTTCTGGGCAAAGACTAATCTACTTATATTAAAAAACTGTAAAAATATTTACAAGAGGATTGAACCTCTGAGAGTGACATGGCAGCTCTCTATCAAAAATTCTAACAAAATTGTCAGTTCCAGTTTGTAAGGAACATTATACAATTTAATACAAGCGAGAGCAGACTTAAAAGCAATTGGAAAAGATCTTACAGGCCAGAAGACCTGCCAGATTGCTTGGCATTATCAAAGATACAAAAAAAGTTTTTGTTGACTTGCCATTGTCTTGCTGGATTCGTCGCCAGCCTCCAAACGCTGAGCCAGTAGAGCCGAGCCAGTAGAGCCGAACCAGAATATCGGAAGACCAAAACAGAGCATGAGACCTGACCCATCAAAACAGAGCTTGTTACTTGTGATTTACTGATCCTTGCCTAGTCTCCTTATCCGGGGCTCGCTCCCAGGTGACCTCCACACCATCCTCGACATCTTCGAGCTTCATTCCCGGTGGCAGCTTGAGATACAGAATGTTTGCAAAGGAATTATTAGGCTCCTCATCCATGGTTTGCTTATGGGGCGAAGCCTGCCTAATATCTTCCATCTCCTGAGGTGCCTCTGCTTTCTTCTGTGCATTATCCAGAATGTTCTTATCCTTCATGCTCCCTATCTCCTGAAGCACCTCTGCCTGCTCCTCTGAATGAGCGAAAGTGCTTTCTTCCTCTAACTTGCTCTGTGACGAAGGGGCATAAGAACTATCTTCCATCCACCTGCTCTGTGAGGAATTGTCCGAGGGAGAAGGCGATTGCTCCTCAGAAGCCTCCTTCAGACTTACATCCTCCTCGTCTTCTTCCGAGAAGATGACTGTCACAAGAGCAGAAATCAGTGGTTTGTTTGACAGGCGTCGGAATTGAAACCTTGTTGATTGCACTGTATTACTGATGGAGTGGCCAGACTCTTCAGATCTTGTCGAAGGGGGCGACGCAAAGGCGAGAGGCGAAATACGACAAGGGCTTTGACTGCCTCTCCCTCCAAAACCTCCCCGTTGTCCAGAATTACGCCGACGCCAAGGATTAGCCCTTAAACGAGGAGCCATGTATTTAATCTAGTATGAGGCGAGCGAGCTTAAATTCAAAGGATGCCTCGACCCAGCCTGAAGACTGGTTAACACCCAGATTGAACCCCAAAAAGCTGCAACTTTTAAGAAGCTGAACTCGTCAGCAAGGGAAACGTCACTGCTGCAATGCTGCTCCACCACTGAGCGAATCCTGCTATCAGTCCCAACCACTACATCCCGAGGGAGCTTTAATACAGGGGCATACAAAGGGTTGAAAAATACTATGTGGAAGCGCCTGCTCCAGCCATTGCCACCTTCCTTGTTCCCCAACAAACCATCACCCTTCGCTTCCTTTGAGAGCAAGCTCTCTTCCTGCAACCAGAACCGAGCTGGGAAGAATGTTCCTGTAACAAAATCTTCCATCCTGATATTGTCGCTGCGCTTGCCTTGGGACAGCAGCTGCAATGAATGGCATTGAATGCCTTTCATTTTAGTCTGCTTAATATCCCTCATCGCCTTCCTGTTCACCTGCCTGTTGTCCTCTCCGCGTGGCGTGCTCATAACTCCCCTTCAATGCAAATACGAACACCCGCATTCGGGTGTGCCTCTTCACTTGTCTGCATATCACTAGTTAGAATAGCCTGAAATGTGGACAATTCTGTCTCCGAAGCTATACCCTGTAATGGTCCTTCAAAGAATTCCTTTTCCCTGTCCACTCCTAGGTTGGCAAGAAAATCTGCCAGTTTGTTCCCTTCTCTTCTGATGTGTTTGAAGGATATGGCTTTATTGTTTCTTAGCCATTGTTGGAGTAGCTCAAGCCTAGTGACCATTCTCCAGTTGCTACTCAGCTTCTGTACATATGAGCCTTGTTGGATCTTTGAGACCATGTTGATAATAATTTGAGAATCCCCTTCCACTATAAGAGGACTGTATCTTTGAGCTTGCGCGATATTGAGCCCTCTCCATAGTCCTTCCAATTCTGCTGCATTATTTGTGTTCCATCCAATTGAACCAAACAAAACAGTGAGAGGGTTGCCCTGATTATTTCTTATTACTCCACCATATCCCGTGCTTCCCGGATTTCCTTTCGACGCCCCATCAAAGTTGAGCATAAATGTATTTATGGGCGGAGGAGTCCAACTGGTTGGGGAATCTTGATGTCTGGCTGAGTTACCTTGAGAAGAATTAGGACTTTGAATTTGGATCTGCCAGTTATTCCATATAGCTTGTTCCTATGGAGTGGAAGGAAAGTCCTCTTGGGACCAGCATTTAGTAAACAGGGTTTCTTGGATGTTATTGTGTATGATTTTCCATACCTGCTCCATTTGCATTGCTTGATCTTTAAATATCCGCCTATTCCGCTCTTTCCATATATTCCACATCAGTAGTCATGGAACGATTTGCCAAAGAATATTGAGAATGTTGCATTGATAAGGCTTTTGGGGCCAATTGCGCAGAGTGTTATTGATGTCCCCCAACACTCTCCCTTCCTTCCGACATCGAAATGTGACTTTCTCCCAAAGTCTCCTTCCGAATGGACAAATTTGCATGAGATGTAAAGTTGATTCCTCTTCCAGTTTACAGTTGAGACAAATTGAAGGACCTGCGAATTTTCTTTTCCTGAGGTTATCCCAAGTGAGAATCCGATTGTGTGACAGGAGCCAGAGAAATGTAGAGACCTTCGGCCATATGGGCGGATTCCATATTTTTTCCCATAATTTGTCTTTGATGAGTCGGTCTTTTAGAATAATGTTGTAAGCCTCCTTAGTTGTAAATGTGCCCTTCTCTTCGTACCCCCACCTCAGCTTGTCCTTACATGCCTCCTTAAGAATTTTCCTTTTTTACAGTTCTTCGGATAGAGAGAGATGGATTGCCTCCGGGTTGTCTGGTAAAATGTTGCACACCTCTTTCCAGTCTCTGTGGTCTGATTCATTGTTGGATCTCCAGAAGTAACTTACCTTATCCAACTGATTTATGTCCTGATCGGGTATTCCTTGGATGAGGTTTTTTATGCTTGGGAATTGCTGCCATGATTCCACCCAGAATCTTGTTGTGCAGCCATCCTTCGCCTCCCAAAAACTGTGTTTTTGAATTAAATCTCTGTGCTTGATAGCTGAGTTCCACATTACCGATCCCTTGCTTATTTCCGACATTCTAATGCGCTCCTCCAAGGGCAAGTTGTTGGCATACTTTGCTGTCCATAATCTGGCCCAGGGTATGTTTGGGTATGATAGCCATTTCCACCATATTTTTGCTCCCATGATCATGTTGCTGTGTTTCGGATCTCTAAGACCAATGCCTCCTGCATTTTTTGGAAGACAAGCCTTCTCCCATTTGACCAGAGCCCATTTTCGATTTGGTCCTGAGCTTCCCCAAAGGAAGTTGCGATGTAATTGTTTGATAGCTTTAAGCACCCATTTCGGCGCTGCCATTATGGAGAACAAGTAGAGCGGTATGGATTGAAGAACTGCCTTAATTAGCACAAGCCTGCTGGCCATATTTAGGGCGCGATGCATCCATAGGAATAATTTGGCCTCCAGCTTTTCTAACAGGTTGGTCCATGAGGAGTGCTTAAGGGCAGAGGCAATTAAAGGCGCTCCTAAGTACTTGGAAGGCAGGGAAGCTACGGAGAAGCCTAGAATGCGTGCTATTTCTCTTTGAGTTGTCGGCGGAGTGTTGAAGAAAAAGATCTGGGATTTCACTTTATTGATGAGGGCTCCAAAGGCCTTAGAGAAATTGTCAAGTAAAGCATTTAAGGTGCGAGCTTCTTGAACAGAAGGGTGCCCAAATAACATGTTATCGTCAACGAATTGCTGGTGAGAGATGGTGGGGTCTTGGTGGAGAGTAATGCCTTTGAGGTTTCGGGATAGGATGGCCGAATTTATGTTGCGTCCTAATCCCTCCGCCATAATTACAAACAGAAAGGGCAACAGAGGATCCCCTTGTCTGATTCCTCTGGAAGGGTGGAAGGTGGAAGATGGGATCCCATTTATGAGAAATGAAAAAAACGTGGAAGAAATGAGACTACTTATCCAGCGAATCCAGGAAGAGGCAAAACCAAAATCTTTCAGAATTTTTTGCATATAGTCCCAGCTGATGCTGTCGAATGCTTTAGATAAATCAATTTTAAGTAACATACCTGGTTTTTTAGTCTGCTTGAGGGAATGAATAATCTCATGGGTGAGAATTATCCCATCCGTTATTTTTCGTCCCTCGACGTATCTGGATTGTTCTGGTAAAATGATGAAGGGGAGCATGGGTTTCAGCCGAAGAGCCACTACCTTGGAGACGATCTTGTAGATGATATTGCACAAGGCTATAGGTCTGTATTTATCAAGAGAGTTAGAATCCTATGTCTTGGGTATTAATGCAATGAATGTTGCATTCAGGCCCGGATACATCCATCTTAGAGTGTGCGACTCTTCTACTACTTGCCATACTTCCCATTTGATCAGCTCCCAAAAATGCTGAAAGAAATTTGAAGTAAAACCATCTGGACCAGGAGCTTTTCCCGCTTTTAATAAATTCACTGCTGTCTCCACCTCCTGAAGACTGATAGGTTTGAGAAGGAGAGTGTTATGTTCTTCCCTTATTAAGTGAGGAATATGATTTTGTCGATCGCCTCTGCTCTATTGATGTTGGGCTCTTGGTTCATTTTCCTGAAGTAATGGAGAAATTCCAGTTCTATTCCTTCATGGGTTTTAATTTTGGCTCCCTGTGCATATTGACTTGTGAGGTTTGATTACTCATTCTCCTTTGGACTGTAGTTTTATGAAAAAACTTGGTGTTCTTCTCCCCTTCCTTCAGCCATCTGATTCTAGATTTCTGCCGCCAAAGAACTTCCTCCTATAGATCTCGTTCTAGAAGTTTTTTTTCGTTTCTTGTTCTTTTTGTACTAGTTCTTCCGACCGTCCTTCCGAAATTATTCTTTGCTGAATATTTTTTATTTCTTGAATGAGGAGTTCCTTCTCCCTGAAAATGTTGCCAAAAGTGGTTTTGTTCCAGCGTTTTATCTCCTCCTTGAGTAGCTTCAACTTTTTTTGGAATCTAACCATTTTTGTAGCCTCAGTCGGATTACAATTTTGCCATGTTGTACGGATGAAGTCATTGAAATCTGGATGAGAGAGCCAGAAATCTTCAAATCGAAAGGGTCTTTTTATATTGTTACCAGGCCTGTTCCAATGCAATGCAATGGGCCAGTGATCCGATCCGGAGAATGGAATAATGGTGGTTGTGAATTCTCCTCCGATGTGTACTGCATTATCCGAAATTAGAAACCGATCCAAGCGAGACGCGATTTGCAATGGAGCTACTCGTTTGTTAGTCCAGGTGTAGAGGCCGTTGGAGGTGGGCAGATCAATCAGCCAGTTATTTTGGATAAAATCTTTTAGGAGCGAGCCATCCTTGTTTATTCTGCCGCGCCCTCCTTGCTTTTCCTCTATTGACGCAATCATATTGAAATCTCCTCCAGACACCCAAAGCGGGAATGTCCTATCTGCGTTGAGCTGCGATATTACATCTAGTATTTCCGCTTTCTGCTGAGTTTCTTGCGGAAAATATACATTTGTGATATGGCCATAGATGTTCGTACCCATAAGATGAAATATGGCTTGAATGAAATTTTTATTTTCATGGATATTAACTAGTTGGATTTTTCCTGCATCCCAGAGAATAGCAAGTCCTCCTGAAGCTCCTTGAGCATCTACAGCTGTAACTAGCCCTCCTGGCCAGGCCTTAGCTGCAATTTTTTCCAAAAGTATCGAATTGCATTTGGTCTCCTGCAAAAAAAGGATTGCTGGTTTTTCCTCCATTATCAAATTTTTTAGAAGTCTCCCTTT
>APFE031138572.1:18282-59118 GCA_000404065.3 Pinus taeda | reverse complement strand
TATATGCTTTAACACTATCTGCGACATAAACATACATATGGCAACAAAAACTATACATATATGCGCTTAACACCATGAGATGCGCAAACAGAGGACAAAGCATATATATTACAAATACACTATCAGAGGCGGAGCAGTATATTATATCTGCGGGTTCTATTAAGTGTCACCCCCGAAATCTCCAATTGAATTAATGTATGTGGACCCAATGGTCTTATTATATCACACCATATTGTTATGGCGCATCCGCGGAAATCGCAATGAATAAAGAGCTATCACCCCCGAACCTGCGATTGTGATTATAACACGGACCCGATGGTCCAACTGTAACTCAACTTAATGCTAGATCACATCCATTAGAGGATTGGCTTGTTCGCCATAGGTGATGTCATGGGGTCTATGTATAAAGGACCCCTGGAAGCCTCATTTGCCAATTGCAATTGCAAGAACAGACCCGATGTAACATTGAAATGTGGCTTAGTGTCTTATTGCATCTGTCAGACATCGGCGATGTCATGGAGTCGATGTATAAAGGACCCCAGTATGTCTTGAGCCCCGATTGTGATAAAGACCGAACGCGATATGTGAGTAGACGTAGGTAAAATAAATTTGAAGTCAGTATTTTAACAAGTTTCGCCTGTTTTTGATCAATTTGCCTATGTAAATGAATATTTGTCATGCACGGGCCTCTGAGGCAGAAATGCATACAATAACGCTCCCTATAGTTCACGAGGCTGAATCAAGCAGATAGCGATTGCAATTGGGATGTGGCTGTTCGTTCAACTATGCCAACTATGTGTATGCATGCCATCATTAAAAAAAAGGAGAGCGCTGTTACGATTTTTTGTATATGTGTTCTCTATGCATGATTTGGTTCTCGCCATTGAATCACCATGTCCTGTGAGAACGAATAGATAGAGGAAACCGAAAGCCAGGAAGCTGAAGAAGCAAGCAAGCACAGAGGAAATGATAGCGAGCGTTGAGGAAGCTAAAGGGCTAGCAAAGAGAGGAAACCGGGAGACAAAGGCATGGGGAACGAATAAAATAGGTAAAACACAGAACAGGAGCGTTGTTGAAGGGTGTTAAAGTGTTGTGAAAAATATGCTGGAATAAACAGAGGCAGCGAGAGGATCTAGCAGAACAGAAAGAGGGCCAAAGGGCCAACAAGACAGCAGACAGTCGAAGGGGAGAAGTAGCCAGTAGAGAACATAAGCTTGAACAGGAAGTTGAGCTTTATGCAGATCTTAGTGCAGCTAACAGTAGACTGACTAAAGCTGTGTGAAGGCATTATCAAAGAGCATGAAGGTTATTGGAGAATGTGTGGGCAGTGTGCAGAGTTTTAAATACTTCTTCATAAGAATACTAGCTGTCATTGATGTTGTAGCTTGGAGACTACAATGAAGCTATAATCACACAAAAATCAGTAGAGAAGAGTTTTGAGAGCAGAACATTACTATCAAATGAACCTTGACAAGATTGGGTCAGAACCCTTGAGGTTGGTGGCTCAAAAGTAAGTAGGATTGGAGTCCTTGGGGCTAGCGCCTCAGAAGCAAGAAGGATAGGAATCCATGGGGCTGGTGCCTCAGAAGTAAGAAGGATTGGAGTCCTTAGGGTTGATGCCTCAGATGTAGGAAGGATAGGTGTCCTTGGGGCTGGTGTCTTAGGAAATGGAAGGATTGAAGTCCTTGGGATTTGGTGCTCCTAAGTCCAAGATTGGTGTCTTGGCGAAATAGAGTTGGAGCTCTGGAGGTTGGAGCCTCACAAAAGTCCAAGTTGGTGCTAGTGACCAAGGCAATAACCACCATGACCATCCCATACCAGCAGATTTTATACTAAAACAACAAAATCAAAACCAAACCACGCATATCAATATATTAAATTTAAAACACGTTCATACTAAAAACTCAATAGATTATTGGCAACACACTTTATTTTTTTAAATAAAAAATAAATTACACCATTTTACATGATAAATGAAAAGCGGAGAAATTTGTGATTTGCAAATATTAAAACAAACCACTTACATTGCTGGTTGACACTACGACTAAAACATTAAGTAATTGTAATATGCTTTTCCACATTGTAATTTAATATTTTAAAATAACCGCCCGTTATCTAATGTATTTCTATCTTCAACTTGTAAACTCATTAATTATTTCTAAAATAGTTGTTCACTTATACCATATATAAAACCACCTTAATTAATAATGATAGCTCCTCAAATGAAGGTCAGATCAACAATAGTTAATTTCAAATAAGAAAAAACATTATTTACTTAAACCATGAGTGTTGAAAAAGAATTATTTAAATAGATTATATAAACATTAACCATTCCGCAATATCAACATTATTTACTTGGATTATGTCAACATTTACCATTGCGTATATTTCGAATTGAAAGACATTTTATTTATTTATTTTATAGGTAAACATAGAAATAGAAATCCGGAAGGTAACCATAACCAGATGGAAATAAGGTAGGCCCCGTAATTGTATAGTGCGATTAGAAAGTCAAATTATAATATTAAACCAATACATTAGAAAGTCAAATTATAATATTCTTAAACCAATACTTATTGTATTCTTATGTGATGTTTAATAAAATACAGTTAATTTTGTTATCTATAAATAATTTTGTAACTATGTTTATTTAAACATTAATAATAATAATTATAATAATATAATTGAAATGACAAAATATAAAGAGAACCCTTCTTGGGTTTTGCTAGATTCAAAGTCGCACCCATGCCTGATCCCACAACAAAATAAATTGTGAATAATAATTTCTATCAAGGGAACGATCATGGATGATTTTATTATTAACAGTCCAGGAAACCATAACTTTAGGAATCGGATAAAACAGTATACAATGTCAATTATATCCTTTTAATGATCTCTTTTTCACAATCATCAACGAATTACACTCAAAAAGTCTAGAAAATGATTTCCCTGTTGAAACCCCACAACTGAGAATATAGACTTTGTTAAGAGGAGCCTCTGGATAAATTTGGGCAACACAGCCGACATGCACAACTGTATACTGGCTGAAAGTGGATGTGCTAAGGAAGTGGTAAATGGGTTTCCCATTTATTGAAAACCTCGACTTTCCATCATTTATCATAACCCCCCTGTCAGTATTAATTCTTACAAGATCACACATGTTGCTTTCGTCTGACTTGCAGTGTCTGCATTCTCCACATTCTCCAGTAAATAAGGGAAGCACACTGTCCCCCGTAAATAAGGGAAGCACACTGTCCCCCTCCTTGAGGTCAGTCACCCCTTCTCCAACACTCTCAACAACTCTGTGTCAAGCAACAGATCTATAGTTAGTGACCAATGAATCACAAGAAAATTACTGTCCCTTTTCCCTTTTGAAATTCTACATGATGCCTACTAGTATGACTAATTAATTTCTTTGAAATCCTACATGCCTGCTAGTGTGACTATTTAATTTCTTTGAAATCCTGAATGCCTGCTAGTATGACTAATTAACTTTTTTGAAATCCCACACACCTACTAATATGACTAACTAATTTTTTTGAATACATAGAACTCATGGGCAAGAGCAGAGTGCATACTCAGCTGCTTCATGTCCCAAAATGCGGGGAAAGAGAGAAGTTTGGCCCTGCAACCAAAGCAGTATCAGTATCAGTCATTCCATTTCACTGTTAAAAGCAATATTTGTATGTGTTATACAGTACAATGCAGTTGGAGATGTGTAATTAATATCCTTCCTTCAAATTTTCTTGATGTTTAATGATAATTATTCATAGCATACCTTGCTTCCCAGACTTCCATTGCCTGTGGAGGAGCCACTTCCACTTCTTCAATCTTCAGAGGCTCCCCTTCACCCCATGGAACAACAGCTGTAACAAAAGTTAAAATCAAAATATATCAGATTTCAAGAAGCATAAATTGCGCACATACAGTTTTGCATAAATCTAGCTTAACCCTGAAAATCAATTTTGCCATGAAATGATATACATGAAATAAAAAGAATGTGGCCATGACTCCTTGCACTAAACTGAAGTAGTTACCTTTGCATTTGATAACCTGGTCTGCAGTACAGCTCGCCATTTTCCTTTCTGCCCAAACAAACAAACTTACTTTTGCCTTTCACATTGGTGTTGCAGGAGGCAGAGATGGATCCTTAATTTATATTCTACTTCCTTTGAAATTGCCTTGAGTGAATGATGTTGAATTGCTTGTTGATGTAGAATCGTTTTTGATATCTTGACACAGGGTTTGATATCTTGAAAATCTTCTCCACAGAGTTTGGGATTGCCTATAAATGCCTCTCTGAATTTACTCAAGCTACTGGGGACTGTTCCAGACAGTTGATTGTTTGATAGATTTAGGAAACTAAACGTAAGGTTGGCTAAACATAGGTATTTCACCAGAAATATCATTTCCTTTCAAGTTAATCTATGTAAGTTGTTTCAGAGACCCAATACTTGACGAAACGTTACCAGAAAGTAAATTTACTTGCAAACCCAATACATCAAGATTATGTAACCCATAAAGCGCATCTAGTATACTTCCTGAAAATTTATTATTGCTATCATTGAAAACAGATAAAAGCCTTACCTTGGCAATCTCAGATGGAAGCTTACCTGAAAATCTATTACAGTCAATTTGTAGGTTAGATAAATTTCTAGAATTGCCAATATCTTTAGAAATGCTTCCTTCAAAGTTGTTGGAACTGATATGTAGCAGCGAAAATCTTGGCAATCCCCATTCCAAAATAAAAAATATCAGTTTTTTACCTCAATCATTTCTATTCCAAAATATTTCAGAAATAAAATTAAACCCTGCAAATAAAAATGCAAACAAATTAGCCTACCTAGAATTATGTTCTATTTTGCATTGCATTTATGCTAAAAGGAATTGAAATGCAAAACAAAACAGGGTGATATTGCATTGCCAATTTGGATTACTCTGTTGGCTCATTAATGGAAGGAGATTAATCTGCAGAGGATTATGCAAAATTTGGTAATTGGATGTGCACGTGTATCCTCAGGATTTTCTATTTTTAAATTTCAGTATTGATTCTGCAAGAAAGCAGGATTGGGTTTTGTAATTTGTGAATTACTTTCTTTGGTTGGAGTTTTGATTATAGTTTAAAATTTGGTATTGCCCTAGTGACTGCAACATGTAACTATGTGATGATACCCGAGCATATGCGCTCTTCAGTATTGCTCTACAATAGTTAGAGCTAAAAATTAGCAAGTGTGTCTTTCATAGTGGATGGTGTTTTAAATTTAATGTAATTCAGGGGCATTAAACATGGATTTTCTTCCTGTTCACAGCAAAGTTTTTCAGAGATTAAAGTAAGTCTCACTACTCATTTACAACGGCGATTGAGATTCATATATTTGCTTTGTCAAATCCCCCCAACCATTTACCTGAATGGCCTAATAATGAACTAATAAGGGACTCATGGCAGACAAGGGACTCATGGCAGTAGCAGGTTACAAATTAAAGCTAGTTAGAGCTCTAAACTGGCAAGTACAGTGTTGTGTACTGGTATCTAAATTTTATATGTAATACTTTATAATGCAATGCTTTATATTTGTTTAACAGATTATTACTTGTCAATGGGCATATGCTTTCTTTGTGACCCAAACCTTTGTATTCTATATATCAGAGTCTTCTTGCCTGCCTCATACTCACCACAACACAAAATTCTAGTCAAAGAAGATGTGATGTGAATGCGGAATCTAATCTAAGAAGGATAACTTTTGATGGTGAAACAATAATAAGGGCACAACCTAGATAGGGAGGAGAACCTCTCATATTAACCACCCAAGGTAGACCACATTAACAAAAGTGCATGTTAATCAGATTCAGTACTGTCAAGACATTATTGAAATATGAACATTTTCCAGCCATTACTGATACTGAACCTTTCTTGAATATTTTTTTCGCACATGACATGTGATCTTCTAGGAAAAATCCACACGTTTTTTACACAACGTACAACCCATTAAGAGATGTGTTTCAAGCAAGGCAATTGCCATATATTTCGCTCACTTAATTTACCCTTTGCAAGAATGAAATGGATATGCCTCCATAGTATTTTTTGCATAATTTATCATTAGTAGTGTGAGAGAAAATACCTCACCACTTTCTCGTCGGTCATTTGAGCAGGTTTGGATCTTATGCAATGACTGTGGAGTAACTTCTGAAGTAAATTTTCACATTGTTTCACACAAGTGTCAAAGTTGCAACTCTTATAACACCCGGCAGACCAGGGGAGGTCCTTCTGCAAGTTCATGTAGATCTCATCTTCGATATTCTCAAATGTTCAGATTCATGTATCCCTATTTACCACTTGTAAGGTTGCCTTAGCACTGCCTATGTGGCATGAAAAACAGCTGTACTGCAAATTGCTATGCAGTGGCATTACTGTAAGAATTCATTGTAACCGTTGAGTTTTTGCAGCACTACTCTACGGTTGCTAACATCATAACAGAGTTGACATATCTCCCTGCTTGCAACTATGTTGACATAGGGGAATGAGGGCGAAGTTTCCTGTCACATCCTTTACAGAGGTTATGTCAAGAAAAGGGAAATGTATGTTTATAAACCGTCTTCCCATCATCGCGATGAAGCCCTTGGAAGTATTCCTTCTAACTTATTCCAAGCCCTATCATTCCAAAATCTATTTTTAACATAAGCATAAGTGCTTCCCAAAAAAGATGAGTTTTTCTCAAGTAAATACACCTAGAGAATTAAAACTGTTATAACTGTCAGTGAAAGTATCATTGCGAACCTTAGCCAAAGGGGCCAAGCAGTTAGTAGTACAGCTTGCATTTGAAACGATGTTCACATCAGATTTGTATTGGTGCTCATTAACCCCAACAAGGAACATGGGGGCATCCTTGCTGGGAGCCGAGATAACTACCTTTTTAGCACCTGCCTGTTTTGTTGTTTTAGTATAAAATCTGCTGGTATGGGATGGTCATGGTGGTTATTGCCTTGGCAATTGATTGCAGGTTCCTTCATTCAAAGCTTAACAGCTTGAAGGTCAACCTTTAGAAGACAAATGGCAAAGTCAAGAAAGAAAGTCAAGAAAGAAAGTCTCCAATCCTCCTAAGGATGTGTCTCCCTCTACTACTAAAATAGAAGAAAATCAATTTGAGGAGGCTCCAAGGTTCAATGGGAACTTTAATATATGGGAAGAAAGAATGAGGAATTTATTACAGACTCAAGGCATTGAAATCTGGAAATCAGTGATTGATGATAGCAGGATGGATAGAGAATCAAAGGAGTACAATGCAAAAAGTAGTAAAGGCAATCTTGAATGGGCTACTTGATTCTGTAAAGAACAATCTAGGAAAAGATTCATCAGCAAAGGGCATATGGGACAAACTTCATGATATTCACTCAAAAGGAGCATTTACCATGACCATCAGTCAAGAAGATGATGGAAATCTAGAAGGAAATCCAAAACCCATCATAGAAGTTGAACATGAGAATGATGAAATCAAGGCTAAAACAGACCTAGAAGATGAAGAGAATGAAAAATATTGTGTGGAAGAAATCCTCGCTCAACTTATGACTGCCATCGAAGAGATTAACAATTTGAAAAAGGAAAATGAGAAACTTAAGAAGATAGCTCTAGATGGTGACCAAGATCAAACAAGGAAGAAAGTTGACCTCATCAAGCTTCAAGTACAAGAAATGGATGAAGAGCTTGCCAAGCTTAAGAAGGAATATCATCAAAGCAAAAGAAGGCGTCATGAAGAAGTCATATCCATGACAAATCAATTGAATAAAGAAAAGAAGCAGGAAGATAACCTGTCAAGTCAACTTGAACAAAGGCACAAGAGTTTGAACAAACTTGAAGAAGAGATTGGTCAGTACAAGGTAGAGGTCTCCTCTCTCAAATCTCAACTAGAAGAAGCCAAGAAACAAGTACAAGGAGCTCAGAAGACAAAGGAAGCATTAGAAGTCATAGAAGGACAACCTAAAACATGTAAAGCTACTTGAATCAAGGAAGACACTAAGGAATAACTTGCTAAGAAGAATAATGAATGTGAAATATTTGAAGAAGAGATTGTCTTCCTCAAAACAAAGGTTGAAGGGATGAAAAAAATCTTGAAGAGCTCTCAAGCCTTGGATGACATGCTCAGCTATCACATATGTCCATCTACTAAATCAAGTCTCAGGTATGCATGTGAATCCTCAAACAGGAATGAAAATTCTTTAAATAAAATAGATGTGAAGAAGCTAGAAAGAAATGGTGATGATCCCAGTTCCAGCAAAGGCAAGGAGAAAAATCAAGGTCACAATAGAAGAAATCCTGCTCCAAGAAGAAATCCAACTCCAAGAAGAAATGTAGATGATGTCAAAGATGCAAAGGATCTCAAGGCAGAAAGGCTTCAGAAGTACTTCAAGGAAACCTCCATCTCCCAGCTACCAAAGTTCATTTTTTGGTTATTGTTATTTTTGTACAAACTTTGGTCACATGGCAAAAGACTGTAAAGCATATCATAAAGATAGATGTTATGGTCCCCAACCATCTCATAGAGATAGATATTGTAGTCCCCAACAATCTCCAAGAAACAATTTTTCAAGAAGAAAACATGAATTCTTATTCATGAACAATGTAGAATGCTTCAAGTGTCATAACTTTGGTCATATGTCATGTGACTGTAACTTAACTTGGGCTCTTGCACAAGCTAGAACCATGCAAAAGAAGAAAGTTACACAAGTATGGAGAAGGAAGGAAATACAATCCCAAAGTCCCTTGAGCTCTCTAGCCAACAACATATGTCATTGGCCTGAATTTTGACAATCTAAGCATTTTATGAGAAGACTCTGCCAAAAGAGATGATGCATACAGTTAAGGGGAGCCTATGATTCTTGATCATTATTGTTGAAGCTATTAGTGAAAGGGTCCTTATGAAATCCTTGCTGAACAATATTAACAGTCATTCTTTGATAAAGATCATTTCTCAGGGGTACTCCATTGAAGCATATGATCCTGTAACCAGTCTTTGGACTATTGTTAAAGATGCTTTCCACTTAATCACTAAGTAGTATTTGGAACAACGGAGAAAGTCATCTAATGCTAAAGAAATAGGGCAAATAACCATGGTGTTGTTATCACAAAAGTTTATGTCTTAACTCATGAATCTAATGTGAGAACAGATAAATTCTGGACACTAATAGAGGCAGTCTTCAAACAAACAGATACATCTGGAATAGAGTTTGAAGTAAGAGAAACTAGCAGCCTATATCAAAACTGAAGCACTACATGAAGATGCAGATCAACAATTGTATTTAAAAGACAGTCACAGATTGGATATCTAAATTTGCTAAGAGGAAATAGCTAGCTGAGATATGTACAAGAACACAAGGAAAGGATGGCAGTGACTTAAGAAGAAGCATAAAGACACAAATGAACTCAGATCTGAGGAAAGACAGCAAGAAAAACAATCTCAGTGCCAGTCTCTGTAGATTTGGACTATGAAGGTCTCTCAATTCTACCTTTGGAGACAACAATATGGATTGAAGCATCAAAGCCTGGACTTGGACACTTTGTGTATGGCTATTTGGAATCTTATTGAAAGCATTGAAGTAGAGCATCTTTAAGCATTGTTGAAGCCATGATAAAGTAGTTCTGAGACATGAAGAGGAAATAATGTGCTAATTGATGATAAAGCATCAATCCTTCTATCTTGAATAAAAAGAAGAAGAGCACCATGACAGGGGGAGTCACAGACCCATGAAAATCTACCATTCATGAAGAACAGAAGAAGTTTGATAGGGGGAGTCCCAAAGCACTCATTTGCCATTGATGTCAAAGGGGGAGAGAAGAAGAATATTGCCATCAATAACAAAGGGGGAGATTGTTGACCTAGGTTTTCATTGATGTCAATATGGAAATATTCTAGATACTAGAGGATGACATGAAGCCGATCAGATCCATGAAGAGATAGGAGCAAGGCCATCGAGATAGCCAAGCCATAAGCAAGAGGAGTTACCAAAGAAGGCATATCAGAGCAAGGAGGTCTTTGAAAGAGCGCTGCATGTAATACATGCCCATGAAGAACCAACATGAGGAGCCATATATCTATATATAATATATATATATATATATATAATATATATATTATATATATATATATATATATATATTATATATATGTGCAAAAGAGTTATCAGAGCTACAAGAGCAACTAGAGGACGCAAACAACCATCGGAGGGAGCAAACAAAGCCATGGGAGGGAGCAAATAGAGCCATGGGAGGCAACAAACAGAGTTATCAGAGCCACAGAGGAAGTAGACAAAGTTATTGGGAGCCATTGGGAGCTATATAGGCCACAAAATAGTTATATGCTAGAAAGTGCACTATCAGAGGTAGAAGACTTAGACACATATGCAAATACACTAACGCAGCGGAAAAGGCAGAGTTTATATTGTATGCATAGAATACATTATCAGAGGAGAAATCCATATATATATGCATTTAACGCAAACAGAGGCCAAAAACCCATATATATATATTCTTTAACACTATCCGTGGCATAAACATATATATGGCGGAAAAAACCATACATATATGCGCTTAACACTATCGGAGGCACAAATGGAGGCCAAAGCATATATATTACAAATACACTATCGGAGGCAGAGCAATATATTATATTGGCTGTTTCTATTAAGTGTCACCCCCGAAACCTCCAATTGCGATAATGTATGTGGACCCGATGTTCCTATTATATCGCACCCTATTGTTATGGCACATCCACAGAAATCGCAATGAATAAAGAGTTGTCACCCCCGAACCTGCGATTGCGATTATAACACGAACCTGATGGTCCAACTGTAACACAACTTAACGCTATATCACATCCACTGGAGGATCATCTTGTCATCCATCGGCGATGTCATTGGGTCTATGTATAAAGGAACCCCAGAAGCCTCGTTTTCCGATTGCGATTGCAAGATCGAACCCGTTGCAACATTGAAATGTGGCTTAATGTCTTATCGTGTCCATTGGCCATCAACAATGTCATGGAGACGATCTCTAAAGGACCCCCGGAAGTCTTGAGCCCGATTTTGATAAAGACAAAACCCAATATGGGAATAGATGCACGTAAAATAAATTTGAAGTCCACTCTTTAACAAGTTTCGTCTGTTTTTTATCAATTTTCTTGTGTAAATGAATATTTGCCGTGCACGGTCCTTTGAGGCAGAAATGCATACAATAATGCTCCCAATAGTTTAGGAGGCCTAAACTATAGTTCAGGTGGCCTGAACTATAGTTTAGGAGGCTGAATCAAGCCGATTGTGATTGTGATTGGGATGTGGCTATCCGTTAAACTATGCAGACTTTGTGTATGCCTGCCATCATTAAAAAAATGAGAGCAGAGTTACAATTTTTTTCATATGTGTTCTCTATGTATGATTCGGTTCTCACCATTGAATCAATGTGTCCTATGAGCATGAATAGATAGATGAAACCGAAAGCCGGGAAGCTGAAGAAGCAAGCGAGCACAGAGGAAATGACAGTGAGTGTTGAGGAAGCTAAAGGGCCAGCGAAGAGAGGAAACCGGGAGACAGAGGCATGGGGAATGAATAAAATAGGTAAAACAGAGAACATGAGCATTGTTGAAGGCTGTTAAAATGTTGTGGAAAATAAGTTAGAGGAGACAGAGGCAATGAGAGGATCCAACAGAACAGAAAGAGGGCGGAAGGGCCAACAGGACAGCAGACAGTCGAAGGGGAGAAGTAGCCAGTAGAGAACATAAGCTTGAACAGGAAGTTGTTCTTTATGCAGAGCTTAGTACAGCTAACAGTAGACTTACTAAAGCTGTGTGAAGGCATTATCAGAGAGCATGAAGGCTATTGGAGACTATGTGTGGGAATTGTGCATAGTTGTAAAGAGTTCTTCATAAGAATACTGGCTTTCATTAATGTTGTAGCTTGGAGACTGCAGTGAAGCTATAATCAGACAAAACTTAGTAGAGAAGAGTTCTGAGAGCATAACATTACTATAAAATGAACCTTGACAAGATTGGGTCAGAATCCTTGAGGTTGGTGCCTTAGAAGTAAGTAGGATTGGAGTCCTTGGGGCTGGTTCCTCAGAAGCAAGAAGGATAGGAGTCCATGAGGCTGGTGCCTCAGAAGTAAGAAGGATTGGAGTCCTTGGGGTTGATGCCTCAGATGTAGGAGGGATAGGTGTCCTTGGGACTGGTGTCTTAGGAAATGGAAGGATTGAAGTCCTTGGGAGTTGGTGCTCCTAAGTCCAAGAATGGTGTCTTGGCGAAATAGAGTTGGAGCTCTGGAGGTTGGAGCTTCACAAAAGTCCAAGTTGGTGCTTGGAAACCAATTGAAACCATCTATATATTGTATCTATTTTACTGCAAAGATTATATTAATAAAAGCATTTATTATTATTGTTCATCTTGTGTTCTAAATATAAATGTTTTAACTCGTAAAACAATAGTTAGAAAAAGAAATACTGACTCACCCCCCCCCCCTCAATATTCCCAACAATTGGTATCAGAGCAAGTTCCTTCATTCAAAGCTTACAACTTGAAGGTCGACCTTTAGAACACAAATGGCGAAGTCAAGGAAGAAAGTCTCCAATCCTCCTAAGGATGTGTCTCCCTCTACTACTAAAATAGAAGACAATCAATTTGAGGAGGCTCCAAGGTTAAATGGGAACTTTAATGTATGCGAAGCAAGAAAGAGGAATTTCTTACAAACTCAAGGCATTGAAATCTGGAAATCAGTGATTTATGGCAGTAGGATGGATAGAGAATCCAAGGAGTACAATGCAAAAAGAAGTAAAGGCAATCTTGAATGGGCTACCTGATTTGTAAAGAAAAATCTAGGAAAATATTCATCAGCAAAGGGCATATGGGACAAACTTCATGATCTTCACTCAAAAGGAGCATTGACCATGACCATCAGTCAAGAAGATGATGGAAATCTAGAAGGAAATCTAGAACCCATCAGAGAAGTTGAACATGAGAATGACGACATCAAGGCTAAAACAGACCTAGAAGATGAAGAGAATGAAAAAGATTTTGTGGAAGAACTCCTCGCTCAACTTATGACTGCCATGGAAGAGATTAACAATTTGAAAAAGGAAAATGAGAAACTTAAGAAGATAGCTCTAGATGGTGACCAAGAACAAACAAGGAAGAAAGTTGACCTCATCAAGCTTCAAGTACAAGAAAGGGATGAAGAGCTTGTCAAGCTTAAGAAGGAATATCATCAAAGCAAAAGAAAGCATCATGAAGAAGTCATGTCCATGACAAACCAATTGAATAAAGCAAATAAGCAGGAAGATACCCTGTCAATTCAACTTGAACAAAGGCACAAGAGCTTGAACAAACTTGAAGAAGAGATTGGTTAGTACAAGGTAGAGGTCTCCTCTCTCAAAATTAAACTACAACAAGCCAGGAAATAAGTACAAGGAGCTGAGAAGACAAAGGAAGCATTGGAAGTCATAGAAGGATAGGCTGAAACATGTAAAGCTACTCGTATCAAGGAAGAAACTAAGGAAAAACTTGTTAAGAAGAATAATTAATGTGAAAGATTGGAAGAAGAGATTGTCTTCCTCAAAACAAAGGTTGAAGGGATGAACAAAATCTTGAAGAGCTCTCAATCCTTGGATGGCATGCTCATCTATTACATATGTCCGTCTGATAAATCAGGTCTCAGGTATGCAGGTGAATCCTCAAACAAGAATGAAAATTCTTTAAATAAAAGAGATGTGAAGAAGCCACAAAGAAATGGTGATGCTCGCAGTTCCATCAAAGGCAAGGAGAAAAATCAAGGCTACAATAGACGAAATCTTGCTCCAAGAAGAAATCTAGCTCCAAGAAGAAATGTAGATGATGTCAAAGATGCAAGAGGCAATGGTTATCATCAAAGGATCTCAAAGCAGAAAGGCTTCAGAAGTACATCAAGGAAACCTCCATCGCCCAGCTACCAAAGTTCATTTTTTGGTTATTGTTATTCTTGTACAAACTTTGGTCACATGGAAAAATACTGTAAAACATATCATAAAGATAGATGTTATGGTCCCCAACCATCTCATAGAGATAGATATTGTAGTCCCCAACAATCTCCAAGAAACAATTTTGTAGGAAGAAAACATGAATTCTTATTCATGAACAATGTAGAATGCTTCAAGTGTCATAACATTGGTCATATGGCACGTGACTGTAACTTAACTTGGGCTCTTACACAAGCTAGAACCATGCCAAAGAAGAAAGTTACACAAGTATGGAGAAGGAAGGAAATACAATCCAAAAGTTCCTTGAGCTCTCCAGCCAATAGCATATGTCATTGGCCTGAATTTTGACAATCTAAGCATTTTATGAGAAGACTTTGCCAAAAGAGATGATGCATATAGTTAAGGGGAGCCTGTGATTCTTGATCATTATTGTTGAAGATATTAGTGAAAGGCTCCTTATGAAATCCTTTCTAAACAATATTAACAATCATTCTTTGATAGAGATCATTTCTCAGGGGTACTCCATTGAAGCATATGATCTTGTAACCAGTCTTTGGACTGTTGTTAAAGATACTTTCCACTTAATCACTAAGTAGTATTTGGAAGAACGGAGAAAGTCATCTAATGCTAAAGAAATAGGGAAAACAACCATGGTGTTGTTATCACAAAAGTTTATGCCTTAACTCAAGAATTTAATGTGAGAACAGATAAATTTTGGACACTAATAGAGGCAGTCTTCAAACCAACAGATACATCTGGAATATATTTTGAAGTAAGAGCAGCTAGCAGCCTATATCAAAACTGAAGCACTGCGTGAAGATGTAGATCAATAATTGTATTTAAAATACAGTCACAGATTGGATATCTAAATCTGCTAAGAGGAAATAACTAGTTGAGATATGTACAAGAACATAAGGAAAGGATGGTTGTGACTTAAGAAGAAGCATAGAGACACAAATGAACTCAGATCTGAAGAAAGACCGCAAGAAAGACAATCTCAGTGACAGTCTCTCTAGATTTGGACTATGAAGGTCTCTCAATTCTGCCTATGGAGACAACAATATGGATTGAAGCATCAAAGCCTAGACTTGGACACTTGGTGTATGGCTATTTGCAATCTGATTGAAAGCATTGAAGTAGAGCATCTTTAAGCATTGTTGAAGCCATGATAAAGTAGTTATGAGACATGAAGAGGAAATAATGTGCTAATTGATGATAAAGCATCAATCCTTCTATCTTAAATAAAAAGAAGAAGAGCACCATGATAGGGAGAGTCACGGACCCATGAAAATCTACCATTCATGAAGAATAGAAGCAGCTTGATAGGGGGAGTCCCAGAGCACTCATTTTCCATTGATTTCAAAGGGGGAGAGAAGAAGAATATTGCCATCAATAAAAAAGGGGGATATTGTTGACCTAGGTTTTCATTGATGTCAATATGGAAATATTCTAGATACTAGAGGATGACATGAAGCCAAGGGGAAGCCGATCAGATCCATGAAGAGACAGGAGCAAGGCCATCAAGATAGCCAAGCCATAAGCAAGAGGAGTTACCAAAGAAGGCATATCAGAGTAAGGAGGTCTTTCAAAGAGTGCTGCATGTAATACATGCCCACGAAGAACCAACATGAGGAGCCAAAACAGAGTTATCAGAGCTACAAGAGAAACTAGAGGACGCAAACAACCATCGGAGGGAGAAAATAGAGCCATGGGAGGGAGCAAACAGAGCCATGGGAGGCAGCAAACAGAGCTATCAGAGCCACAGAGGAAGCAGACAAAGTTATTGGGAGCCATCGGGAGCTATATAGGCCACAAAAGAGTGATATGCTACAAAATGCACTATCAAAGGCAGAAGACTTAGACGCATATGCAAATACACTAACGCAGTAGAAAAGGCAGAGTTTATATTGTATGCAAATAATACATTATCGAAGGAGAAAACCATTGATGGCCTCCCGCCAAATGTTAGAATACCTCTACCCTTATAGTGGCCCTTCCGCCAATTATCAAAATATCCCTGCTCTTGACAAGACTTTGTACTGGCCGAATTTATGGTTGACCTGAGCTACTGTACTCTCCCTTGGGAACGAGTTAGGGTTTCGACGGACCTCTCCAGTTTTCCACCTCCAGCTGCCGGTCTCCTCGCTCACGATACACTTCTGTCAATGCCAAACCCTAGTCATTTCTCATTTTCACTTTTCACTGTCCGCGAGCTGCTCTGTGGCTGTGTAATTTTCTGGGTTGATGGTTTTGTTCTCCGTGCGCTGTCTGTCTGAGTCCCTATGGTTTCTTGGCACTATACTGGTAAGCTTCGTTCGCCTGTAAACGGCTCTCTGTGCAACATGAGAATGGCTGTAAATTAGTTTGTAATCACTGGTTTCTATCCATCTATCTGTTACTTCGTTCCAGGGTTAATGCATTCGTTTTTTTTTCTGACAGGTTCCCTCTTGACTCCTTGCGCTTCGGTCAATCTTCTCAGGTAAGGTTATGGTTCCTTGTTAAACAATCCCTGTTCTCTTTTTAACGACTCTAATCGTGTTCGGCACTGGTCTTTCAGGGTTGTAAGTGATAAGGGTCTCCTCCGTCTTATCATGCTTGATTCAGGTGAGAGTTCTTTAAACTTCACTCGCTTCTTGCTTTCCAACTGTCATTTGGTTGTCGGTTGTACTAATTTGCTTCTACCGTGGTTGCAGGTGTTACAAGGTCGTGGGTTTTTACAGACCTGGTGTGCTCCACGACTAGGCCGAGTTCCCTGCTCACATTTCTCCGAGTAGTGTCTTTCTTTGTTTAGACTGTACTTAATCTAGGCCTTTAAGTTTCCAATTTATGGCTAGCTTGTCACTGGTGTATGAAATGCTGATTTCTGTATATTCCTTGGTGGGCTCTGTCTTCTGGTTTTGTCCCTGCGTTGGTAGGTTGTTACTGGTCGGGTGTTAAAAAACCTCCTTGGAGGTTCAACTGTCACGGCACTCTACTTTTGTGTCGACGTCTTTATGTTTTTTTTTCTGTGAAGCGAATTCTCAGGGTTTTGAAAACCCTCTATTTGTAAGGTTGATTTATGGTCCAGTTCTGTGGAACCCCTGGGTTCGCCCAAACCCTCATCCGCCATTCAGTCGGGGATCTCTGCCGCGTTCCGTCTGCTATCTGGTTGTAACATTACTTGTCGGACTCTTGCTATTTTGGAAGTCTGACGTTTTTAATGGAAACTTTGTTCAAATGGAATAAAATGACATTGCCTTGCATGATATTTGTCGTGAGATCATTTGGTTATCGAAAAGATTTGTTGTAGATTTACTTCCTCTAGTAACTTGACAAATTTATATAATGATGATTATTCAGGTTTCGAATTACCTTAGATTTGTCTCCGTTTGCCTGAAGTCCCGTTTTATTGGGTAATGGTACTTTGTTCTTTTGGCTTTCGTTGTTCGTTGTTTCGCTGATATATGTGGCTGAGGACCTACGCAATTCCTGTCTTTGATTTGAAGTGTTTGCTACAGCTAGTGCTATTTTCTTCCACACGATGCTCTGTCCATTACTTCACCTTACAGTATTTATACAGAATACATATTATATTACTGTTAATTAGATTGCACAGTGATATTGTATTTCGAATTAGAAAAGAAAATAAATGAAAAACAACAGTAATGAGAATGACTGTGTATATATTTATTTTTCTCTGCTCTTCGGGGGAATCCCATACAATGGTTCCCTTCCTGCTTTTAATCTAATGCAACTTAACTGTTCTTGTAAAACCGTCTCAACAGAAAGCAACCGTTTTGTCAGTTCTGTAACTGTTTCTAACTACTGTAACTTTTAAGGAAATTAATTAATTATTTTTGTCCTGTTACCAGTTCCTAATAAACTGTAACAGTGTTCCACTACAACTACCTTAATTCTCTCAACCTATAGACAGATAAATAAAATAACATAAGTAAAATAAAGTCATGTCACTGACAAGCCCAACACTTGTCCAATTAAAATAAACAACTATTTGTTCTGATCTTTTCATGAGACTGTCAGCCCTTTATGTCTCCTCAGAGCTAGATGCTCCTGCATCAGGCTCCCGGGGTGGCAAAAAGTCATGGCTCCGTTCCATGAGGTCATCAACAGAGTAGCCTGCCTTTTGTATTTGTGTCCCACTTTACTAAATATCTCAAATATTCCTTCCTGCGTGTGCGCCTAGCTACCTGTGTGTCCAAAATTCCCTCAATTTCGACGGGCGGTGCCATCGGCATCTGTCTCGTCCATAAATCTCCCTTCAATTGGGTGTCCCACGGTGGCTCTGCTGCTGCATCATCTGCCGAACCTGCAACATAAGGGAACAGATCTGCCACGTTAAAGATAGGGGAAATACCAATCCCTGGTGGCAACTGTATCTCGTAAGCGTTCGCAGAAAATTTGCGAATGATCTTGCAGGGCCCGATTTTCTTCAACTTGAGCTTGTTGTACTCTCGCTTTGGAAATCGTTCCGTGTGTAAATACGCAAGAACTTCATCCCCAACATTAAACTGAACTTCCTGGCGTTTTGTATCAACTCACTGCTTGTATTTCTGGCTGCTGTCCTGTAGTTTTTGCTTAACCTGTTCGTGCAGTTTGCTCATAGCTTGGGCGAAATCTTCCCCATCAGCACTCCGCTTCTCCAGTTTGCCCAAATCTCGTAACTCGTGCACTCCTCGCGGATGCATGCCGTACAGAACTTGAAATGGACTGTAGCCTGTGCTACGGTTAGGAGAATCGTTATATGCGAACTCCGCCTGTGCCAATACCCGATCCCAAGTCCGGGAATTTTCACCTGTTAGACTTCTGAGCAAATTCCCCAGACTCCGGTTCACTACCTTCGTCTGTTCGTCCGTCTGCGGATGGTAAGCGGAGCTGAACTGCAACTGAGTATCTATCTTTTTCCACAGGGTTCTCCAGAAGTGGCCTGTAAACTTGACATCTCTGTCAGAGATAATGCTTCGCGGAAGTCCATGCAACCGCACAATCTCTGTAAAGAAAAGGTGTGTTATGTAAGTAGCGTCGCTGGTATTCCTGCACGGTACAAAGTGTGCCATCTTCGAAAATCGGTCGACTACAACCATCACTGAATCAAAGCCGCGTTATGTTTTTGGTAAACCCAACACAAAATCCATGCTGACTGAATCCCAAGGTCGACTAGGAATGGGTAATGGCATATAAAGTCCAATGTTCTGACTGTGACCTTTTGTCAATTGACAAGTTCTACACCTAGCCACATATCTCTACACATCTCGCTGCATCTTAGGCCAAAAATAGAAATGTTGTACCTGAGCAACGATTTTATCAATTCCAAAGTGTCCTGCGAGGCCTCCACTGTGTTTTTCCTGTATGATATTTTCCCGCATGGAACAGTTAGGAATGCATAACTGCCCCCTTTTGAACAGCAATCCCTCCTGAAGATTATAATCCAGCCACTTGCTGTCATTTCGTAACAGCGGGTTTTGGCAAGCCTCATAGGCTTCCATAAACTCAGTGTCAGCCGGATACAGCTCTTTCAAGTGTTCAAATCCTAAGATCTGCATGGTGCTCTCCTGTAACAGTAATGTTCTCCTACTAAGTGCATCTGCTACCTTATTCGATTGCCCACTAATGTGCTTTAGTACAAACGTGAAACTTTGCAGGTACTCAACCCAAGCTACATGCTTGTGGTTCAATTTATGCTGTTGCATAATGTACTGTAACGCAGAATTATCAGAAAATAAAATAAATTCGTTACCCAATAGATAATGTCGCCAATGCTTCAGAGCCTGTACAATGGCGTAAAATTCCTTATCATAGGTCGAGTACTTCTGTCTGCTTTCATTTAGCTTTTCGCTGAAATAAGCAACTGGTCTGTCCTCCTAGCTGAGGACTGCTCCAATGGCTGTACCACTGGCATCGCAACGAACTTGAAAAAGTTTGTTGAAATCAGGCAGTCTCAACAAAAGTCTTTCAGTGATCTTCTTCTTCAAGATCTGAAAACTGTTTTCTGCTGCTTTTGTCCAGTGAAATGGCTGATTCACTTTCTTGATTGTGTCCAACATTGGTGCGTAAATCTCGCTGAAATTTCTGATGAACTTCCTGTAAAAACTGGCAAGTCCATGGAAACTTCGAACTTCGAATAAACTTTTAGGAGAAGGCCAGCTAACTATAGCTGCCACTTTTTCTGGGTCCATTTTCAATTCATTCTCCACAATAACAAAACCCAGATATATCAGTTCCCTCTGAAAAAAGGTACATTTCTTCAAATTAATTAACAGCTTGTTTTGCTGTAATTTTCTCAACACGCTCTGCAAATGACTGAAATGCTCCTCCTTAGTCTTACTAAAAATCAGAATATCGTCCAAATAAACTATAACAAACTTACCGTTAAATTCTTTCAGCACTTCATTCATTAGTCGCATGAATGTGCTGGGAGCGTTACTCAAGCCAAACGGCATCACCAGCCATTCGTATAAGCCTTCGTTTGTCTTGAAAGTAGTTTTCCATTCATCACCCTCACGAATCCGGATCTGGTGATACCCACTTTTCAAATCAATCTTCGAAAAGTAAGTCGCTCCACTCAGACAATCCATCATATCGTCCATCCTTGGTAAGGGAAACCTGTACCTAACGGTAATCTTGTTAATAGCCTTGGAATCCGTACACATTCTCCACTCTCCTCCTTTCTTGGGAGCCAAAATAGTGGGTACTGCACATGGGCTCATGCTCTCCCGAATCAAACCTTTGTCCAACAACTCTTGGACCTGTTTTCTAATCCCTTCATGGTCCTTGGGACTCATGCGGTAAGCTGCTTTATTTGGCAGACTTGCCCCTGGTATAAAGTCAATGCAGTGACTAATATCCCTCCTAGGTGGCAACTCATCTAGAAGATCATCCACTACAATGTCTCCAAATTCCTGCAGCAGCCTCTGAACTTCTTCTGGTAAATCCGAAATCTGTGTGTGGAGTACCACTACTCTTGGCCTCCTTATGACAGAAAAATTTATCTCGCTGTCCTCTAACTGTTTTATGAATTCTTTTCCTCCTAATAGCAGTGCTTTCACTCCACTAGCCTCTTCTGTGTTTTCCTCCTTGATGGGTACAAGCATATGCTTGATCCCATCTATCACGAATTTGTAGCAGTTAGTTTTTCCATCGTGAACTGCACCTCTGTCAAACTGCCAAGGTCGTCCTAACAACAAGTGACAGACATCCATTGGCATCACATCGCAAAGGATTTTGTCCTTGTATTTTCCAATCTGAAACTCTACTTCACACTGTTCATCAACTAACAGCTGATGCCCCTTCTGCAGCCAAGATACTTTGTAGGGAGTGGGATGTTTCAGCTTCTTTAATCCCAGTTTCTCCACCATCTCCACAGCTACCAAGTTATTGGTACTTCCGCTGTCAACAATCACCTTACAACATTTACCTCTTGACTTGCAAATAGTGCGAAACAAAGACTTTCGCTGATCTGGCTCTGCAACTTCCTTGGTTGGCTTCAACAACACCTTGTTCAATACCAAGGCTTCACCTATCTCAGGTGCGTTCTCCGCTTCTTGAGGTGTCTCCTCTGCATCCTCTGGCTGGGCAACATAGGTTCCTCTCCCACCTGCTGGTTCGCCCTCAGGACAGTCATAAGACTTGTGTCCCAACTTATGACAACGGTAACACTGGACGGTTCCCCTACCTTGACCAAATCCTTGTCCTCTCTGAGATGGTCATCCTTCCCTGTTGTTGTTGTCTTTATCTATCGTACCAGCAGATTTGGAACTGTTGCCTTCCTCATTTGAGACTGTACCTCTCCCTCTGCCATACACCTTGCCTTTTCCTGTGCCAGAACCACCCCCTCTCTTGGAGTTCTGCTTCCTGTTTATCTTCTCCTCGGCCTTCAGTGCAAACTGATAGGCTTCATCCAACGTCTGTGGTGAAAGGATACCAATTTCATCTAAAATTTCCCCTCTTAAGCCATTTACAAATCTGGCTGTTTTCTCTGAGGTATCTTCCACATACCCTGCTCGCAGATTCAATTTATAGAATTCCTCTGTAAACTCTCTAACAGTCATTCCCCTTTGTTTTAGGTTATGTACCTGTCTGTACAACATTATCTGATAGTCCTTCGGTAAGAACTTCTCTTTCAGTTTCGCTTCCATCCTGGCCCATTTCTTAATTGGCTGTTTGCCTAGCCTCCTTTCTGCCTGAACGCTATCCCACCATAAGGACGCATGTCCTTTCAGCTTGGTGGCGGCAAACCTTACTTGTTTATCTTCGCTGGTCTCCTCAAACTCAAAAAATTTATTCACTTCACTTAGCCAATCTAACAACACGTCTGCCGATAAGATTCCATCATAGGTAGGCAACTCATGCCTTGCCTTATGACTGGACAACAAAACTGACTTTAATAATCTCAGTTCTGGTGTTATTCCCTCAAACTCATCCTGCTCTGGTTCAACTACCTCTTCATCACTGTTATCTGCTGGGTTTCTTCTTCCTCCAGCCTCTATCACTGCCAATCTCTCACGTAAAACTCTTATCTCTTCTCGCAATCCACCATCTACTGGCCTGTGGACTATTCGTCCTCTGCCTCTTCCTCTTCCTCTTGCTCTTCCTCTTACTTCACCCCCTACCTGTTCCACTTGTTCTTCCACCTATTCCATTTGCTCTAACTCAAGAACTTGGCTCTGATACCACTTATGATGGCCTCCCGCCAATACGAAATATCTCTGCCCTCTGTCCGGAAGCGAATTAAAGTTGACTTTAATGTTTAGTACCTGCGTTGGTAATCGGATTAGGGTTCCGACCTGAACTCCCGGTTGGCAACCTCCATTTGCCGGTTCACTCCTTTATAATTCTAAAACACTTTGTCAACCCGTCATTTGCTTTGGGAACCTTCCAGTTTCACTATGTTCTGCTCTGTGGGGAGATTCCGCCTCTCCGTCACTCTGGTTCGACTTTGTTGATTCTAATGGGTTCTATCGGCCTCCTCGTAACATTGTTATGATATCCTAATGCTTATAAGGCTGCGGTCACCTGCTCAGGGTTTGTAACTATTTCACTGGTTTATTTACTCGGCCTTTCTAGTTACAATGTCGCTCTTATTTGGCTCTGCTGACTAGTAATTTTCTTGACAGGGTTTCTACAGGCTCTTCACTCCACTCGCGCTCAAATAGGTAAGCTCTGGTTCCGTGATATAGTGTTTTAACTTATCCTTTTCGTGCCTGAGACACTCGCTACTTGTCAACAGGGTTTATGGGAGGTTTAATGGCTCGGCTCGGCCTCCTCGGTGCGGGTAAGTCCTAACCTTACGGCTCACATGCATTTCTCACTTTCTTATGTGATTATCCAGGTCAGAATGCCACTCACTTTCTCTTTTGTTTGACTGCAGGTGGTCGGTTCTATGGTTTCTGGCAACGCTCCTCGTGGTTGCAGTTCAAACCCTCGGACCCTCCAATGACTGGTCTTTCGGGTAGGGTCTTGAACTTGTCGGTCTTTAGGTCATAAGTCGTTCATTTAATTTTGGCTCAAAACTTTTCTGTTGCCCATGCAACAAGTTGGACTGCTCTCGGTTGTGTAATGATTTTTGTGTTTCTGGGTTGTTCGAAACCCCCTTACTGTAGGTGACCTCTTGTTCTTTTGAACCTAGTTTATGTACCCTGTTGGTGTGTTTAAGTCAGGGTTTTCCCCTGTGCAAACTTTCCTTCTGCTGTTGGTTCTAATAGGAACCCTCGAGTATGGAGAACCCAGGTGGTCGACACTATGGCGTTCCTTTGTTGTAATAATTCACACAACTCTGCAATGCAATTACTTCTGTTTGCTTTTAGCGTTGGCTACTCATATTTTCCCCTGTGGGGTTTGGTTACTATTCTTGTATTCCGGATTTTCTTTGTTAATGATATGTCGGCTCTTGAAAAGAATTCGAACGATGCTCTTTGCAACCTTAAGAACGATGCAATGTATGCTAGAATTTATGTCAATTAATTATTCAATTCTGTAAATAATTTATGTCAGTTCGTTATGCGAAATACCTGTGGTTTTACACTCGCATGCACGGTTTTTTTGCTTACTGTATTTGAAGGAGATTAACTGTTCCGTCCACTCCTATTTTGACGTTGCCGGTTTGTTGTTTGTTGTACGCCACCAGCGATCTGCTCCTTTGAAAATTGTTCTGTTGGTCATGTCCACTCCAACCGTGACTTTTATCTGTTTCTGGTTTCCAATCTCATTTATTCGTACAGAAAATTGAAATAGAAAAACATGAAAACGAATGATTACAGTGATGATAAAAAGTACGTGAAAGTAGATGATAATATCTCTTTTTCCAGAAAATGACTGTATTTCTTACTTGTCTCGTCTTTCTGAGGGGGATCCCCCAAAATGGTTCTCTTCCTGTGTATTTCTTACTTGTCTGATCTTTCTGAGGGGGATCCCCCAAAATGGTTCTCTTCCTGTTTTTATTCTAAGGAAACATAACTGTTCTGTGTAAACTGCCACAACAGAGGATGACTGTTTTGCAGTTTCTTAACTGTCTTTAACTACAGTAAATTTAAATAAACTAATTAATTATTCCCGTTACCAATTCCTGACTAACGTTAAACAAAAAGGGAATTTCACTACAATTACCTTAATTCTATCAACCTACAGACAGACAAAATAAAATAATTCAAGTAAAGTAAAGTCACTTCACTTTGACAAGCCCAACACTTGTCCAATTAAAAATAAACGATTGTGTGTTCTGGTCTTTTCGTGAGACTGCCAGCCACCTTATGTCTCCTCAGAGCTGGATGCTCCTGCATCAATCTTCTTCTTCATTCTCATAGGGATGTTTCTCTACAAGCTGCCATCTTTTTAGACGATTAGATTATCTCTTTTTCTTTTTGGAATTCTTCTTTTGATATATACATGAATTTTGTAAATATACTGTTTGAGAAACATACACGTATTCTCCTGATCAAAAACTTTAACAAGTAAAAGATATTAGGTTTCAAATTTATATGATTTAAAAACGCTTTACTAAAATTAATCTCCACCCAAATTATGACACAAGTAAAAATACCATTCTCCATTCTTTCAATATCATTTTTTTAATTTGACCAACGTGGGCTCTTTGTTACAAACTGGTGTTTCGTTAATGGAGGGCTCTTTGTTTATAGTCAATTATTTGTCAATGAAAGCCCTTTCACACCAGGTATGTCTCCTGTGACATGGATTCAATACCCTCCAGTTGCTAGGAATGGGATAGTGCAAGAAGATACGGTGTAGTCTAATGAAATCCACCAGAAAATTCTGGGAATATACAGCATGATCTAATGAAATCCACGACAAAATTCTGGCAAGTGACAAGACCTATAGGTCAGCGCGGGCGTAGTTTTAGACGTAACAGGTTGCGATTTCAAATCTGATTTTCCATAAATAGTAACTGAAACGACACAGAAATGGTACGTTGGCGTTGTGTTAATTTGCGAATTGAAAAGTGCAGCCAGAGATTTGAAATGAAGTGAAATTATATTTTACTATTTATGGCGTTGTGTTAATTTTGGGAACTGAAAAGTGCAGCCAGAGTTATTTGAAACGAAGTGAAATTATATTTTAATATTTATGAGAGCAAAAATAGTTTACTGTATAAGTAGTTTTTTTGTTTTTGGTATTTTGTAATTTAATCATTTTTATATTTAATTTGATGGTGAGTTGGCTTAATTTTTTAACTGTTTTTTTTTAAGTAATGCTAAGGGACCGATGCTAACATATTCCTATAATTGTCCATGAGCATCACATTCCAACATGAAATGTTTTTCCAAATCCAATACCTCAAACTTGCAAAATGTGCACATGTTCTTTTTTTATAGTCTTATTTCACTAAGTCGATGGGAGTTAGTTCTTAATTGAGCAATAAGAACCTTCGCCCTCCAGGGAATGCTAGCTCCAATATATTCTTTTCTGTTGGAGATCACAAGTGGGGTTGAATCCCTCAACAAAATACTACTTCTTTCTGCCCAACACTTTTCCCCATATACCGTTTAGAACTTGTCCATAACAAAATTCTTTAGCTTCTTGCTATATGTGCGATAGACATTAAGATAAATATTCCGTTTTACATCTATATGTAATGCTATCTCATCTATATTTTTTTCTTTCACTCATACCTTTATTGAAGATAACATTAAACCATCCACCTTTTCTTATTTGGTCAATTCATTTTAAATATTTTATAAGATAAAAACACACAACGAGAAACCAAGTAAAAAATGCTCGAAAAGCGAGAAGAAAAACCTATAAAATGAGAAAAAGTTGCTGGACTGAGAAAAAGGGCTAACAACTTTTGGGAATAAATAATATAGAACGCCCCACTGCATATATATTTTGCATATAAAATTAATTAATAATGTCTACGGGTAGGCACACTTGTCAACTGTGTTTTAAGAGTGGAGCATTATCCTCTTTTGCATATAAAAATAAATAATAATGTCTACCGGCAGGCACACTTGTCAACTGTGTTTTATGAGGGGAGCATCATACTCTTTTTGGAAATGTAATGAGCAAAGTCCAACGAAGCGATTTGATTCTTATTTTATAGTGTATTGTTTTCATGAAATTTAAATCAATGATTTAATGGGAATTAAACATTACAAATTCAACATCCAGATAATATATAAAATATTTATAATATAAATTTATTAAAAAGTAATTGTATTGAATTTGATGTAATGATTTATTTTTGAATGGCTAGTTTAATAAAAGATTATAATATTTAGAATGAATTATAGATAATATTTAAAATATAGGGTTATTAGAAAATAATTGTATTGAATTAGATGTAGTGATTTATTTTTGAATTAATGATTTAATAATTTTTAATATAAATTATTAATTTATACTTTAAGATAATATATAAAATATTTATAATACAAAATTATTAACAAAGAATTATATTGAATGTGAAATCCTGAAATTTAATTATGTTAACAAGATTCTACTTAACTATTAGTTAAAGAGCAGGGATGAGTTTTAAATTCAATTATTTGCATAGTTTTAAATATTATTTTTATTTTAAAGTGTTTTTGATTTGAGGTTAGGTTTTCATGCAAATTGAGTTTTATATATAGAAAGTAAGTGTGAATCCAAATTAAATATTTTGAAGTGTAAAAATTTTTAGAGTAAAACGTAAAAAAAATTTACATTTGAAGAGTTTTGATCTTTTCCGTTTTTGCTAGTGGTTAAGATTGGTTAAGATGGCTCTATATGCACATAGCATGAGCAATTTTTCACTGGTTAAATTACTTTTTTGAATGCGTAAAGGGGCTCAATCCTTTGAAAATCCCCTTGGCCATTTGGATTATGGGGAATATATTGTTTAAGCTTGCAATTCCAATAAAATCTTTGTTGGATTCAAATAAAATTGATAGAAAAATATATTTGAAAAATGGTGGAAATGTAGAAATTTTTGTATTGACAGAAATATCTTAATCATGAAAAAAAAAGCAATTGTTTTATATAATATATACATAAATCTCATGAGAGCAGCTCAATTGCTTATTGCCTTGTTGCGAAGTATTATTTAAATTGTGAGATTCAAGATTCAAATCCCATGATTGTTAATTATCTCACAAAAGAAAAATATAATATATACATAAAAATTTATATTTTATTTAACATGAACATTGAAATATCTTATTTATGAACTACATTTTTTCACATTAAAATGTGTATTTTTACTTAATATATTTTTTAATAAAAATTATGCATTCCCCTTTTATTAAACTATATACATTGTATTTAAATATTTTATTTTAAACCATATATTTTTATTTTAATTATTTTATCTTTTTTCTAGATAACAACATTTTCCTTATTCTTAACTATTATGAAAAATTGTTATAATAACTCTTTTTTGATATTAATAAAAACAATTTCAAATAATTACAATTCCCTCTCTTATAAATATAACTTTTTTGCTTTTACTCTTGACATGATAATTTAACTCCCATTCCCCAAATTGCAAATGAGATTTATTTGCTCTAACTGGGAATAGTAACAATTCCAACCCATTTCGAATTGCAATAAATTATACAAAATTAATTTATATAAAATATATAATAAAAAATAAAGAAATAGTCATTTTTTTAATATTTTAAGTTTTAATTTTATGACATTTTAAACCTTTAATAAAATTGTTTGTGGCCTTAAACGAGAATTTGTTTTATATAAATTTTTAATGTTTCTTGATATTTATTGAGATGATTTAAAATGTATTGGTTTATTTGGTTAATTTTATATGGTTTGAGAAATTTTTTTGTTATTTTTCTCATTTAAGTTTAATTCGAGCAACTCAAATGATAAAATTTATTGTTAATTTAGAGTAGTATTTTAAAAACCAAAGTACGTATATTTTTTATATGAAATATTAAAAAAAAATTATGCAAAAATAAATTAAAATTTGTTTCTTTTTAAAATATATTATCTATCTTTTTTTTTATTTACATTTAGATAAATTTTAAATTAAACAATTTGATGACGATTAACATTCATTAAGATCGATATGATCTATCATATCTGAAGAAGGTAAAATATTACCCAAACTTCTTTAGTTTTTTATCGATATGCTTGAAAAGCATTAAGAGAAATGTTCTAAGATCACCATAGTTTTGTTGGCTTAAAAAAGTCAAGAATATTGGTAGTGTGACAAATTTTGAAAATTTGAACGAATGCAAATATAAAAATGGACAATAAGAAAAAGTGGTTTTCATCTTCTACACTCTTAGTGTTGCAAAAGTGACAAACATTTTCACCCCATGGTGAATTGGGAATTGAGCAATACTTTTCACACTTTTCACTATGACGCTCATACACATTTGTTTTTGATTTAGCAATTTTCATTTTATTCTTAACACTAGTCAATACATACATATATTTTTATCTTTAAGATTGGGGTCAATCACTTCTGTATAATATCTTAGTTTCATTTTTCCTATAACTCTTTTATTACCCTACAACTTCTCCTTAAATTTTGAAGTAATAATATTTTTAATATTATCCTTATTTTTCAAAATGACCTCCTCCTTTATCCCCAAACATATAACCAATATTTGACATCCTTATGTTATCCCTGCTTAACCCAAAGGTGATGGTTTTGGTTAGAGTTAAAACCAATTTTAGGAAACATCTTAGTTTCCATGTCATTTAATTTCTTATTATACATAAGATACATAGTCATGGTTATCATTTCAATGAGGGAAATGTTTGCTTCAATGAAAAGAATAGGATAGGGAGCATTTCCTTTAATCTTGAGATGGTAGGTTATAGAATGATTATGGATATATTATATCTTCCTCCATGACAATCTAAAGATATTGCAACCCTAAAATTCATATCCATATAAAATAATAGGTGTGGTGAGAGTTTCAAAGAGAATTATTTATATATTTTTTATTTTTTTAATCATACAATCAAAGATTTATGAACACACATTTGTTTTCAAGCCCATAATAATCTTTCCATCCTCCATTTATCTTTATCTCAGTGTTATAATTTCATTTCAATTGAGCTTGTGGTGCATTTTTATTTCAAGATATTTGTGTGGAGGAACTTTGTTTAAGTAGTTGTTGTTATTTATGAAAGTATAATATGTGATCTTTTTGGATTTAATCATCATGTCTTTAATTTTTTCAGTATTAACAATCATAGCCATATTGGAGCAAACATCTTGGAGGACTTTTAGTTTCTTTAAAATATCGTAATGGCTCCTCACCAAAATAAAATATCATCAACATAAAGAAGATTTGTGACTTTATCAATAAGCATGGGACCAACACAACTTCTTCTTCCAAACATTCTTCTAGCTTATCAAAGTAAATTCCAAAAACAATAGGGGATAAGGGACACCATTGTTTAAATTCAATATTGCATTTAAGTTCTTCTAGCCAACCCTCGGTGGTCCTAAAATTGACAATAACATTCTCATCTTGTCACAACAACTATCAAATTAAAAAGAACCATTATGTCTTCCAACTAAAATATTTTTTAAAAGAAAAATATATCAAAAAATAAATTTTTATGATAATATTTTTAGATTGGAAAATAGTTGATATTATTTAAATATCTCCCACTTCTCCTTATTTCAATACCTTCATACTATTCTTTGGTATAGATATCCACACCACATATCTCACAAGGAATCATATTCACTAGTCTCAAGGGAACACGAGAAATAAGGAATCATATTTACTTATTTTATAAGTAGGAAAGGAAAAATTGTAATCATATTGGCCTATTTTCAAGCAAATGTGACAAACTTTTGTTACAAATGTTTTTAAGCCCACGCTATTAGGTGATCCATGGTATTTTCTTTGATTATGCCTAAAGTTTGGTATAGTCCATTATAGATTGCCTCTAAGTGGTAAGATTGACTACGGAGAATGAAATTATCCCGTATGTTTTGCCATCACTCCTATATGTTTTGCCATCACACTTTGTATTAAAATGTATGATATAAAAGGTATACAGAATTTATTTATTTAAAATATCAATGCATTAACATCATATATTTCGTTTTATTTGAACCATCCAAATAAAAATTAAGGAAATCTCATAATGGTAACATAGAGGTTATAAAATAATATTTAGGTATAACACTTTGATAGTTGGAGAAAAGATTTATGCAAACTTTATATATTTCATTTAACAAAAGGGGTTTATAATTATTTTTTTAAAACAAAAAGGTTTATTGTTGAAGATGTAATTTAAATGGTCCAATATATAATGAGAAATGCATTTGAGTTTTTTATTTTTATTATAATGTTACATTGAGCTAATTTTATTTGAAAAAACAATGTTATTTCTAATTAGGTTTCTAATTGAACAAATTTATTTATTTTTAATTGGTTAAATAGATTTATTTATATTTTTAATATTTTTAAATAAATAATATGAAAAGTATATTTTATATCAAATTTAATAATTTTAGTGGAGAGAATTAATGGATTTAAGTTAATCATTTAATATATCATTGGTTTTACTTAATCAAGTAATGATTATAACATATGGTTTTGTTGATAGTTTATATAGTAAAACCTCAAATATTTAAAGGGAGGTTGATGACTATTTTTTGTTTTATAGAGAGCTTAATGATGACTTTTTGTTATAAAATGAATTGAAGGATATATGTTGTAGCTTCTAGGCTAAATGTGTTTTCATTTGTTATCTATAATATTCCACATATAAATACATGCAGACTTGACTTTTATAGTTGTTGTAGGGATTGAGATAATAAGAAATTATCCATATATATCTTTTGAACAACCTTTCCTTATTGCTTATAATAATATATTATATGATTTTATGATTAGAAGTGTTTTCTTAAATTAAGAGTTATTATATAAATTGTGGTTACATATGCCCTTTTAAATCTATTTTCTTTTAGTTTTATTGAATTTAACAAAGATAGGAGAAATATACCTCAGTCTATTGGAAACAACTTAAATGGCCATGCATATACTTAGAAATGCATTCACTTTTGTTTGATACATTTATTATTATTATTATTATTATTATTATTATAATAGTATTGCACTTTCTATTGTTAAGTATTGAAGACTATTCATTGCATATTATAAATTATTTGTTGTCTTTGTTATGTATTTTATCATTTTTGGCTATTAATCCATAAGCAAAGACATGTATATTTGCCTGCAAATATAATTATATATCTTCAAAGTAAATATTTGTATTTCTTACGATAACATTATAATTATAAGTTTTTATATAACTTGTGGTTACATGCATGTTTTCAACTTATGACATTTTAATTTTATGGACTTTAATACAAGTATGGCACATTTTATTTTTGGTCAAGTAAGAGTGGAGCTTTCAATTAACCAAAAAAAATATTACATATGGTACATGCCTTTACAAGTGTAAAGACCAACAAAAGACAGACCCATCGATCATAAACAAACAACAGGGTCAACAAAACCGAAAACCTTATACACAAAAACAAAATTAGACCCCTGGTCATTATTCCTAAGTGTTCAGACCGTTGATCTCTCCCCAATTCTTATCGCTCAATTCTTATCAGTCAATCTCCCCAATTCTTATTGCTCAATCTCCACCATCGATCTTACCTTCAATCGGGCAGTTGATATTCTCTCTGATCAACAAAGTTGCATGGTGATCCTGCACCATGGATCAAAACCCATTTGATCCAACAGTCCTCAGTGATATCACATCGGAAACTTGCGTGACACTTACCTTCTTCACAGAGCCAATATAGATTATAAACCTTGGTCTATAAAACTTCAAGTCCGCTCTTAGACTTAACTCTAACCATTTTAAAACCTGATATACGTTCGATAATGAAGGCCATCAAATACTATGGCCTGCGACCCTTCAACTAGCATGTTGTTTACCAAATACTCAACCCCGGTAGTTAGCTATGATGTAAGCATTGACTGTGGGATCAATGGTTAGGATTTACTGCAGCACATCAACCAGGCTCAAGGAATTCCGCTCTCTCCTACTTTCGCTAGTCTTCCTCCTACTCATTATTCATGGTCTAGAAGTATGCCATGTCTTTGGCTGCCTGTCATTGACAATCATCACACAGTTTACCAGAGGGTATAGAATCCCAGTCGTATCGAATATAGCTTTCCTTACATAACACTCCTTCATTCACCAGACGATCAGCTAACATATTGGCTTTTCTTCGCACATGAACGAAGCTAATGATTCTCAGGGTTTGCAAGTGGGAATGAATACACTGAAAGACCTACAAGACCCTCCAATGTTTCGACACTTTTCTAGGTTCCGTTCCATTACACATTTTCTTGCCCGCATTAATGACCAATTCAGAGTTACTTCAATGATGGCGTTGTGTAAATTTGACTCCATCAAGATTTCCAAGCACTTCACTAAGGCCATGAGCTCTGCCATGTTATTAGTGGTAGTCCCCGAATGACTGCGAAAGATATCCTTTATGTGCCCTTGCTCATCTCTTATGACACTACCAAATCCAGCCATCCCTGGGTTATCCGTAGAGGTCTCGTCTATATTGATTTTCAAAAAACCATGAGGAGGAGGTTGCCATATATCTTTACTAGCAATTGTTTTTCTCACACCCTTGACAGTGCCTTGGGGAACCAGAGAATGGAGACCCAACTACAGTAGTATGCGAGCATCCTGGGGTGAAGGAGGTTCCTCAGGAATTTTCCACATAAGGGCTCCTATTGTATCTTCGAGCTGTCGTAAAATTTGGACATTGACGTTCTGGGTCGAACCTGTTTTGTTCTTGAAAATACTACCATTGTGTTGTTTTGAGACATCCCAGATAATAAAGCTTGGAACCAGAGTCCAAGCCTTGTTAGTGATTTCATTACCTGAGAAGTATTTCCTCCAATTCTTCAAAGTGTTGATGATGCTAAGTCTGTCCCTGTTAGTTTGCCTGAAGACTGAGGCCACCCAATCCCATAAGGTAGAGGTGAAGGGGCAAAGGTTTAGTAAATGTTCCATCGTCTCCTCCTGTAAGCCACATAGATGGAATTTGGATGGGCCAACAAAGCCCCTTTTAAGAAGATTCTCCCATGTGATAGTATTCTTTTGGTGAACCAACCACATAAAAAACTTGATATCCATCCATTGCAAGTTCCGTCAAAGGTCATTCCAAACCTGATCAGGGTTTGGATAATCGAAACCTAGGGCGATGCATTTAGCTTCTTTGAGGTTGAAGGTGCCTTTAGTGTTTCGACCCCATCTCAGTTTTTAGACGAGGATGACACCAAAATCTTCCTCTGCTCCAAGTCAAGAGCAAGAGAATCCGCTTGGGCCTTTAAAGGAATCTCTTCACTATACCCAAGATCCTTCCACATTCTCCATTTACCATTGTTCCTTACCTGATCCCAGAAGTCACTTACCATAAGTAAACCTTTGTTGTCAGTGTCATTTTTGAGAGCGGTTAATTCTTCCCTAAACAAATTTGCTTCATGCTACCAATTATCCTCCCAAAACCATGTAAGGTTCCCAACTCGGATCTTCCAGAAACTATGCTTATGGACAATGGTTTTATTCTCCCAAGCAAGGTTCCAAATGTGGGAGCCCTTGATAAGCCCTGACATTCAGATATGATCCCTCTCCTACCAATTATTTACATATTTCTTCTTCCAAAGCTTGGCCCAAGGGGTGGTCGATTCCTTGAGCCATCTCCACCAAAGTTTGGCTCCCGAAACTCTGCTGAGGATTTCAGGGTCATGAAGCCCCAAACCACCATGTGCCTTAGGTTTACATAGCTTGTCCCAAGCTACCAAAGCCCACTTCTTTTTCTCTTCCCTTTGCCCCAAAGAAAATCTCGTTGAATACTCCTGATTTTTTGCATAACTCCTTTAGGAGCAGGAAGAGCTAAAAACGTGAAAATGGGTATAGCCTGTAGGACAACCTTAGTAAGCACAAGACACCCTACCAAATTCAAAGACCTACAGGTACATTTCTTGACTTTATCCTGAAGTTTATTAGTTACCGGCTCCCACACTCCCTTGCTCAGAGGTTTGTTAGTAAGAGGTATTCCAAGGTACTTAGAAGGTAACTGATCCCTTTGAAACCCAAAAGTTCTGGTGAGGTTCCTCTGAATAGCAATGTCAGTGTTAGAAAAGAACACCTTTGATTTGTTAAGGCTTACCTCTGTACCAGCGGCCAATGCAAAGTTGTTAAGGATTTCTTTGAAAGCTCTAGCTTCCTTGACCGTAGGAATGCCCTGCAGCATTGTGTCATCAACAAATTGTTGATGAGTAGAAGCAGCACCATCCAGAGTAAGTTTTAGACCCTGGATTCTTCCTTCATAATTTGCCATTTTGAACACTCTGCCTAGCCCTTCCATCATGAGAACAAAGAGGAAGGGGGAGAGCGGATCCCCTTGTCTGAGACCCCTATAAGGAAAAAAGGTTCTAGAGGGAGAGCCATTAAGCAGAATGGAGAAGCTGGTCATGGATATAAGGGCCATAAACCATCTTATCCAGTTGTGGTCGAAGCCATAAGCTCTTAGCACTGCCCTGATGTAATACTAGCTTAGCTTATCATATGCTTTCGCTAGGTCAAGTTGCATGATCATACCAGCTTGGTTATTTCTCTTAAGAGAGTCTACCACCTCGTGAGCTTATATGATGTTGTTGAGAATCTGTCTTCCTTCCACAAATCTAGTTTTCTCTTTTGAAACGAGAGCAGGAAGAAGAGGCTTGAGTCTATTAGCGATCACTTTGGAAATAATTTTGTATACCACATTACATAAGGCTATGGTTCTGAATCTGTCCAGTGTCATAGCTTTTACCTGCTTTGGAATCAAAGCTATGAAAGAGGCATTAAGAGCTTTTAAAATAGTTTTGGATATTCTAGAGTCTTCCACAACATCAAGGATATCTTGTTTGACTGCTTTCCAGCAAGCTTTGAAGAAGTCCACATTGAAGGCATTAGGACCAAGAGCTTTCCCATTTTGCATCTCATTGATAACTTCACTAACCTCCTCTTCAGACACTGGCCTATTAAGATTGTGGTTGTCTTCCCTCGTTACAAGCTTAGGAATGAACTTGGTGAATTTGTTAATGAATCGAGATCTGTGAACGAGAGGCTCCTTTGCTTTGCTAAGGAACTGTTGAACTAGGACAGATTCCATTTCTTTGTGAGAGATGAGCTCTTTCCCTTGAGAATATTTGAGTTTTGAAATTCTTTTATGAGATCTGTGATCCAAGGTTGATCTATGAAAAAACTTCATTTTTCTTTCTCCTTCTCTAATCCACTGCACCCTCGATTTCTGTCTCCAGAAAATCTACTCTTGCATGCACCGATCGTCCCATTCGTTCTAAAGAGAGTCAACCTGCATTTTCCATTCCTCAGTAAAACCTTCTCAGATGATGATCTGATTAATCTCCTGGAGTTTCTGCTCAACTTCTCTTTTGGCTTTAAAAATATTACCAAACTCTTTTTTGTTCCAATATTTAAGCCTAGATTTGATGTGTATAAGTCTCTGCTGCAACATGAACATTTTAGTGCCTTGAACAGGCATATCTTCCACCCACCATTTATCAATATTGCTGGTGAAGTCAAGGAGAGAGAGCGAGACATTTTCAAACCTAAAAGGTCTATTCCTTGGTGTACCCATGAAAGTAGCTTCAAGTTGGATAGGCTAGTGGTTTGAGCCTCTGAAGGCAAGGATTGAAGCTGACATATCAAGGTCTTTGAGAAAGAGGTCCTCTGAGATTATGAATCTATCTAGCTTAGAGGCATCTTGCAAAGCCCCTCCCCTCTTATTATTCCAAGTAAAATTTCCATTTACTGTTTCGGTGTCCAGTAACCCCATCTTATTCAGGAAGTTCTGGAAGGTAATGGAATCTCTACCTAGTTTTCTAGTACCGCCTTTTTTCTTTGTAAGAGATATGATCATATTGAAATCCCCAGCCAGAATGTAGGGCATATCAGGATATCTCTCTCTCAACTTCTCAAGGGAGGTGAGAAGCTTAAGTTTGTCTTTTATATTTTGAGGACTGTACACGTTAGTGATCATGTAGACCTCCTTATCGCCCAAAGGTTGAATCACCAGTGATAGATAGTTCCTAAAAGCTTCAGCATCCAAGATTCCAAGTTTTTTAGGATCCCATAGAGTAAGAATCCCACCTACTGAGTTATCTGATTTAACCTCTATATACTCATACTTGATTAACCATTTGCTTTGTATCTCTCTGATCTTGTCTATCGAACATTTTGTTTCCTGAATAAAAACCATATCTGATTTTTCTTCTTTCATTTTACTGCTAAGATTTCTTTGCTTCCTTTTACTTCCTAGACCCCTAATGTTCCAGGTTGTAAGCTTCATTAACAAAGGTTTGTAAAGGAGTAACTGGTAAGATCCCTCATCTTACCTGATTTAATGATAAGTTTCCCACATTCAGTCAGCAACTCATTCTGAATTTTTCTTAATCTTTTCCTACTTGGGTTCTTGGAAGAATGAATTGGTGTGTCCTCCATCGTTTTCACTCCCATATTCTCCTAGATATCATGGTTTCTTTTGACTCCATAACACTTTGTTTGTGATCTCCAGAGGAAGAGCTATTGAACCCTGTCAAACTCCTCTTTTGGCAAAGAGTCTACCCCTTTAGTGATTCCCTACTCCATAAACTTTTCTAGATCTAAATTCTCCCTCTCTAGAATCTCCTATAGTTCATGGTCTTCCATTCCAGCCTCACTTGGGGTTATCTTGTGGTCCCTACTGAGCTCCATAATTCTCTGCATATCATCCTCTTTTTGTTGTTTTCTGGTATATCCTCCATATTAGTATCACTTTGCTTCTTAGTGGGAATATTCTCTGATTCCTGGTTTGTCCCATTGTTTTCAACTTCTTCTTCTAAGATTTTGAAACTATTGTGACTCGGTTGTCCGTCTTCATTAATTTTCTTTTGGTAATGCTTGCCTCCTTTCCCTTTACCCTCAACCTTAGTAAAACCTTCGGGATCCTTGCATGTAGTGGCTTTCATATTGCTCTCGAGCTTGTTCAATGGGAAATCCCTGTATAGGTGCCCATGCTCATGGAATTTACATCACCTAAATGGGATGTGTTCATAGTCCACCGCCTGCACCTATTCCTCATCATACACTTCTAAAATGATTGCATCCATAAGTGCCCCAGATAAGTCCATTTCCACACATATCCGAGTAAAGGAAGTGTATTTGCCTCTTAGAGTAGTATCTGAGATCTTTATAAAATGCCCTCGCTTGTTGCCGATAGCGTCTAGAGACTCCGGTAGCCAATAGTCTAAGGGAAGGGAATAGAGTCTTACCCATACTGGCACCGAGGTGAAAGTTTCTCATTCTGGGACAAATTTCATTACCCATGGTCTCATATAAAGGCCTGCAAAAGCATAAAAATAGGGTCCTCCCTCGAACACTTTGCATTTATCCTCTAAGCTTGTGAAAACCACCGTGAAGAAGCCCTTGGACCCAAGGTGAAGGTCAATTCCCCCATTTGGTTTCTAGTGGTTGCTTATCCATGCTTTTAAAGCCTTCTACGTCGGTCAAATCCCCATAAATTTATAGATAATAACATACTCCAACATGTGGTCTCCCTATACCTGCAACGCTGGGTCACTTAAAACGACTTGAGGAATAGTGGTCGACTTGGGTGTACAGACCCCTGATGTACTCATAGGAGCAACTTTAGAACTACTAACTTCTATCCTCTTCTCCTTACTAGGTTCCTCGTGATTCTCTTCCTGTCCTTGAGGTTTGATAGTTTCTCACTTTTCTATATTCATAGCCTTTATTACCACCTCCATTGGTTTCTTAAAGCGATGCGATCCAACTCCCTTGCTTCTATATGCAACCACTTGACTGTAGGAGGGAGATGATCTCCCTCCTCTACGCCCTGCCATGGTGACTAGAGACAAAATCCTAAAGAAAAACCCTCATGGATGGTAGAGCCTCAAGTAAGGGAGATTTTTCATGATACAAAGGTCCCATATCATACCATAAAAGTATGGTACTTTAATTATAGTCTTCCAATGTATTGTTTTTACTTGAACAAATATCATTTATTTTACTTGAATAAATGACATTATTTTTAATTAGGTTTCTATTTACAAATATTTTTATTATTAATTAGGCAAGACAATTTCCACCAATTCAAAATAATCTTCATAGAATTCAAAAGATTAATGATTTGGTCCTAGGATTTGATCCTTTTAATGAAATTTATAACCCGTTCTAATTTATCCATTTTGTTCTCCGTCATAAGATTCATACTATGATCATGGTTCACAAATATAGAAATGCAAGTTGTCATTTTCTCTATCTCAAATTTATTTGTTGTAGATGTTAGAAAATTATATATTACAGAGCAATGGAACACATAGAATATTGCATAAATATAAACACAGAAAATGCATAAAACCAGAGAGACATAGATATACGTGGTTCACCTAGTTTGGTCTACATCCACCATGAACAGCTAGTCCTTCCTTTCTATTATCCAGCAAAATGAAGAGACACAACCTACAACAGATCTGCTATAATATCCTCTGTTTTCTCTCACAGTCTCACCTCTCTGTTTCTCGCTCGGAGAATACAAGTCTATTACACAACCTCAATAAAATGCCCTCATACAAAGAGAGGGGTTGCCTTCTAGGGCAGAAAACCCTAAACTAAACATAAGTTCTACCGTCAGATCATCCACCTAATGAACGACCTAGATTGACTAGAAATTACTATACTTTTACAAGGCAATTTTACATCTATTTTTGGCTTCGAGGGTGCTATCCTCAAAACCCCCGCTGGGGGACCACTGGCCCCGGACCCCCCGACCGGGGGGGATCAGCCCCCCCGAACCCCCGCGGGGGGGACAAGTCCCCCCTGCACCCCCCCGTGTAGAGGGGTGTACAAATGTCATGGGGTATACATCTGGATGAAACAAAAACCTCTAAATGATCATGCTCCTCACCCAACAATCTCCCACTTGGAGAATGATTGTAGCAACTCCACTGCTGTTTCATTTCCTGGACAATGACTCCTCTTTGGACCTGGTTGTTTCTCATCTTCATTTTCATCCTTGAAGACCAATTGAAACTGAGCATGCTCTCAGTTTCTCCCTGGTTACAACTTTTGTTAGCATATCTGCAGGATTCTGGCTAGTGTGTATCTTTTCCATCTTCAACTCTCCATCTTCCAACACTGATCGTATGAAATGGTACTTGAGCTATATGTGTTTAGTCCAGGAATGAAATGCTGAGTTCTTTGCAAGATGAATGGCACTTTGGCTATCACTGTATAACATGCCCATATCATGCTTCTTACCCAATTCACCTATAAACCTTTGTAACCAAATCATTTCTTTGTTAACCTCTGTAGCAGCAACATACTCTACTTCTGTTGTTGAAAGTGCAACAACACTTTGGATTTTTGAAAACCAACTGACAGTTGTTCCACCTACAGTAAATACCTATCCTGTAGTGCTCCTCCTGTTATCTCTGTCACCTACCATATCTGCATCAACATATCCCTGTAGAGAAATGTTTGAACTACCAAAGCATAATGCTTGATTTGTCATACCTTTAAAATATCTGAGAATCCATTTCACTACCATCCAATGTTCCTTTCCTGGATTGTTTATGTACCTACTTACAACTCGCACTGCATGTGCAATATCAGGCCTTGTGCAGCTTGTGCAGACCATTGCATACATTAAGCTTCCAACTGTTGATGCATATGGAACTTTAGACATATAATCCATGTCGTCTTGAGTCTTTGGGCACATTTCCTTACTAAGTTTGAAATGGCTAGCAAAAGGTATACTAATTGGTTTTGCATTGTGCATATTAAATCTTTTCAACACCTTTTGTATGTACTCATTCTGAGACAATGTTAATTTGCAATTTTTCCTATCTCTAGTTATTCTCATACCAAGGATTTGTTTCGCAGCTCCCAAATCCTTCATTGCAAATGAATTTGCCAATTTTCTTTTGAGCACATTTATTTCCTGCATGTTAGACCCTATAACAAGCATGTCATCCACATACAATAACAATATAATATAGCTACCATCATTTTGCTTTTTCAGATAAACACAATGATCAGAGTGACATCTAGTATAACCTTGTTCTGACATAAACTTGTCAAATTTTAGATACCATTGCCTTGGAGCCCATTTTAAGCCATACAAGCTCTTCTTCAACCTGCACACTAGTTTCTCCTTCTCTTTCACCTCATATCCTTGTGGCTACTACATATATTTCTCTTCTTCCAAATCCCTATTGAGAAAGGTTGTCTTTACATCTAACTGCTTAAGATGCAAATCTTCAACTACTACTAGACTTAAAATAGTTCTGATTGAAGTCATTTTAACAACAGGAGAAAAT
>APFE031138572.1:0-18272 GCA_000404065.3 Pinus taeda | reverse complement strand
TCGAGGACCAAACTGGAATTTACCATTCCAAATCTCATATGATGCCTCGGATACAGCAATTGGTGCAGTCCTGGGGCAGGAAGAGGATAAAAAACCATATGCTATCTACTATATCAGCAAAAATTTATCCTCTGCCGAATTGAATTATACTGTCACTGAAAAAGAATTCATGGTTGTAATACATGTTGTTAATAAGTTTAGACATTATATCACAGGCTATCCCGTTATGTTATATACAGATCATTCTGTTATCAAATATTTGGCAAGTAAACCTGTTACAAATGCTAGAATAACTAAATGGTTGATCTTATTGCAGGAGTTCGATATCAAAATCAAGGATCGACCTGGCAAGGAGAACCCTGTAGCCGATTTTCTCTCACGAATACCAAAATCAATTGAAACAGCAGCAGTGGAAGATCAATTTCCTGATGAGCACCTGTTTGTTGTTGTTGTTCGAACACCCTGGTATGCTGATGTTGCCAATTACCTTGCAGTAAGTAAGCTACCAAAACACTTAACCCCTCATGAACGTAAGCAGATTGTTCAGAAGAGTACTCGATTTTCGTGGATTGGGGGCTATTTGTTCCACACAGGGGCAGACATGAAAATTAGGAGATTTATTCGAGAAGATGAAATTTTCGACATTTTAAAAGCCTGTCATGACGGACCATGCGGGGGACACTTTGCTTAAAAGAGAACAACACATAAAGTATTGTAGACAGGATACTATTGGCCTACAATTTTCAAATATGCGAAAAAAATTTCCCAAGCCTATGACAGCTGCCAGCGAGCAGGACGACCTGGTCAAGCCGACGAAATGCCTCTGAGACCACAATTAGTCATTGAGCCATTTGAACGATGGGCTCTTGATTTCGTTGGACCCATCAATCCATCATCAAATCAGAGAACATACATCCTGGTGGCGATAGACTGTGTTACCAAATGGGTCGAGGCCGAATCATTGCCTAGAGCTACAGAAGATTTTGTAATATAATTCTTGTTCCATTTGTTTGTACGTTATGGAATTCCGAGCGAACTAATTACAGATGGAGGACCACAATTTGTTGGAAATAAATTAGCTACAACACTTAACAACTATCATGTCCAGCATAAAATTACTACCCCATATCACCCGCAAGCGAATGGGCAAGTAGAAAGTAGCAACAAGGTAATAGAATCAATTTTAACAAAAACCATTGCATCACATAGGCATGATTGGGCCGCCCGATTACCTGAAGCACTGTGGGCTTATAGAACCACATGGAGGAGTACCACAGGCTATTCACCCTATCAATTAGTGTTTGGAAAACAACCTATCTTCCCCATAGAATTCGAAATCCAAACGCTACGAACTGCACAGGAAGTTGGCCTAGATCTAAGTGAGGCACAAATCAATCGATTACAGCAGATTAATGAATTGGACGAAATCAGGCTCTCTGCATTACAAAATACAGCACTTATTCAACAGTAGCGAGCTAAATGGCATGATGCACTTATCAAGAACAAAGTATTTCACGAAAGAGACTGGGCTCTGTTATATGACTCTCGGTTTCAGGACTTCCCGGGGAAACTTCAGACTCGATGGTTAGGACCATACGAAATCCAGAAAGTACATGATAGTGGGACCCTCACTCTGATCACAATTGACGGTTCTGGATATGCATTCAAGGTAAATGGCCACTGAGTTCGTCTCTATCGAAAGCCACTCACTCGGGAATCCTTCTGTCAGCAGCTACGTCAAGACACTGATATGGAAATTTTAGGAGGGGAAGCAAAATCTTCCTCACCTATAATTTAGTAAGGAATTCATTTTTCAATAACTTGTACATAAGTTCTTGTATATATGTTTTCTTGATCTTTCTTTTAATTTTCGCATTCTGCATGTTCTTGTTGTTCCTTTTTCAAAAGAAACAGCACTTGCGTGTTTTTGTTGTTCCTTTTCAAAAGGAACAGCACTTGCGTGTTTTTGCTGTTCCTTTTCAAAAGGAACAACACTTGTGTGTTTCTGCTGTTTCTTTTCAAAAGGAACAGCACTTGTGTGTTTCTGTTGTTCCTTTTCAAAAGGAACAACATTCGAGTGTTTCTGCTGTTCCTTTTCAAAAGGAACAGCACTTGCGTGTTTTTGCTGTTCCTTTTCAAAAGGAACGGCATTTGTGTGTTTCTGTTGTTCCTTTTCAAAAGGAATAGCACTTGTGTGTTTCTGCTGTTCCTTTTCAAAAGGAACAGCATTCGAGTGTTTCTGCTGTTCCTTTTCAAAAGGAACAGCACTTGCGTGTTTTTGCTGTTCCTTTTCAAAAGGAACAGCACTTGTGTGTTTTTGTTGTTCATTTTCAAAAGGAATAGCATTTGAGTGTTTATGCTGTTCCTTTTCAAAAGGAACAACATTTGAGTGTTTCTGTTGTTCCTTTGCAAAAGGAACAGCACTTGAGTGTTTCTGTTGTTCCTTTGCAAAAGTGTTTCTGCTGTTCCTTTTTAAAAGGAACAGCATTCGTGATTTTCTGTTGTTCCTCCAAAGAAACGACATTCCACGTATTTGTTTGCATGGATTCTTCTCTGAGGAACACCATCGGCATGTTTTTGCTCTTATTGAGGATGCTTTGCGCCCATGTTCTCCCCAGTCTTTAAGATACAGCTATGGACTTATGCAATGAACATAAATCATGATATACCAAAGTCAACAGATCATAAATCGCTATCTTTATAAAGCCTAGTATTGATAAGAGGACAAGAGGAGGGACACACTTACTTTTCATCTTCGTTGTCATTGTCTTATCAGCGTCGCTCGGGTTGGTGATCTTTATCATGACGATTTCCCTAAAATTCTTTTTTTGATTATTACCTAGGAGTAAGAGCAGAGGATTTATACCTGTCTGTTGGGATGATAAGACTTCTTCCACCATTCCCCACTCTTAAGGAGTGCAGAACCACCCTTATGTGTAAATAAATAAAATAAAAAAAGTGCTCTGCAAAAAGAAAAAGTAAATATGAATTATCAATTGTCAAATGCAGGATAGGGGGTCTCATCAAGATCCAGCCTACCATGATCATAAGGATGGAAGCGAAGTGGCATTCCCATTACGGCCACCACACCAGGGATATGGTCCAAAGGTATACTAAATAAACAAACCTTGGAACAGGGGGTCTCATCACGAGCCAGTCTGCCCACGTTTCGCACCTACCTTGTGAATGGCATTATGGCTATCTGGTTATCAAGCCAGCATAATGGCCTACATTTTGACAAAGCACTCTTCAAAATACACACAAAGGATCATGGTTCCGACGGGTGAAATAAACAACTCTGCCAAGGTTATGAACACCTGTTGGCAGCAGAGCTCTGTTAATGGCAATGAAGTTGTAATGGTTACACCAACATGTATGATATCAATACTTCTTCGTCTCTTATATCCTTTGAATAGATCATATTTTATGCCCTGATGTATACATTGCATGAATAATTATTACCACCAATCATGGCAACGGAACTGACAATGACCGCTGGAGATTTCGTACACTTGACAGACGTCCCATCCCCCGGCTTCTCATTATATCACGCAGGCTCTTATGTAAAACGTGATCTACCTTTTTGCCTCGATTTCGGTATTTCGTTGTATTTCTAAAACATGGCATAATTTCATATGTTGTTTCTTTATGACTTGATTTCCGAATGGCTGCTGCTCCTCTATTTGACGGCTGGGGACAGCCTATCAGATCGCGGGGGGGGAGGTAACCTCATTACTCCATGGATTACGTGTCAGCACACCATTCGGGAAAGATAATGTACGAAGGTATGGCATGGTTTAACGGTATGATAATTCTATTTTACGGAAATTTCCGTCCACGATCCTTTTTTTGTTGCATGCTCTGTGTTCTTTTCCAAAGCTTTGCGACGATCACCCTCTTTACGTCTCAAACAGCACAGGCAGTTGTTGTTCCATTAAGAATTCTGAGTGGAATCATGGGGGGAAAGACAGCCCGAAGTGAACCTCAGGAGTTGACAATCTCTGTTGCTGCCCGCGAGATCCTGGAAAACGCAGGGAGGCTGAATTATTTCAGTCGCCTACGAGAATCGAATGAAGCAGTGGCATTGGAATTCCTGCAAAATTTGGAGGAGAACTACTCCATAGTAAGAGAAAAACAGATAGCGGTCACGGATGATATCATTGCAGAAGTCTCGGGACTACCAGCTGTCGGACCCGTATGGACGCTGAAGAAAGAAAGACTACAAAAGGTTATGGAGATTTTCCAGGATGAAGGCCAAAGCTTGACAGTCAAAGGGAAGGGAGTTCTGCCGGCAACGTTAGGGGAACCCTGGACCGAGTTAGCAAAGATAGTGCAGAGCTACATCACTTGTGAAGGGAGGAAAGACGTGGTAAGACCACGTCATCTGAAACTCTTAGCTGTTTTGAAAGGAAAATGTTCTGTAAATCTCCCTGCACTCTTAAATTCGTTATTACATGATGCGGCCTGAAGCCTGAAAAAGGCACAGCACATAGAAGTAGTCATTAGCCACCATCGACTGATTCGATTGATAGTGAGCCATAGTCTCACTCAACAACAGAGCAGCGGGGAGGAGCTCATCGCAATGGTCGAGGGGGGATTGGCTGCACCACCCCCAAAACCTAAACATTCCTCTAGCACGCTGGAACGAACAGAGAAATGCAGAGAATTAGCAGCAGAAAAACATGTTTCTCCAAAACGAAAACAATCCTCTAATACACCAGAACGACTAGAGGAACCCATAGAATTGGTAGCAGAGAAACACGTTGCTGGTACACCCGAACAACCTGAGAGACCAAGGAAATCAGCCCGGCTGGCCCGGATACGAGGGAGGCTGAAAAAGATCCAGGGGACCACTACCCAGCCAATCGAGATTACGGACGAACCTCCAGAACCAGAAGGAGGACCTTCCGAAGAAAATGTTGAGCAATCTGGGGCCGAGGCTGAGCAGCCTGGAGAAGGAGTTGAGGAAGGGGACGAACACTCTAGAACAGAAACAGAAGCTGAACACTCCAAGGCAGCCACCGAGCAGGTCAATCAAGAAGAGGAAGTAGTACAGCCAGGGGGCAGCCCGCTGCAGGACCCTGTGGGTGAAGAGGAATTGGCAGCAGCCCTGGCCAATATGGGGGAGTATGGCCAACCCTCCAGCACAGCAGGCATCCCTGACGAACCCTCGGAGGAAGACATACCTGAGAAAGCGCATGTAGAAAAGGCAGGAGAAGAAAACCTGCCCGTTTATGATGATGAAATAAGAGACACCAATCAGGAACAATCTGTCCCCAAGACACCGGAAGAAATTCTAGACGGAGAAGGAGCAGATTTAAGGGCCAGTCATAAACCCTCTGCCGAGGCAATAGAGATTAAGAAATTAAGGAGGAAACAGCAGAGGTTGTTGGGCACTATAGCCAAGCTCCGACAGCAAATTCGAATTCTGAAAGCCAACCTGAGGATACAAAGGACCGCAAGGAAAAGAAAGAGGGCCACTGCAGAAAAATCCCGTAGGACAAGAAGATGACAGACCTATACCCACTCTGTTGGTCGAAACCCCATTAGAAGACCTACTGCCGAAGAACAGACCGTTGTTCCAAATGACATTGAAGAATAGATTGTTGTTCCAAATGACATTGAAGAACAGACTGTTGTTCCAAATGACGTTGAGGGACAGACTGTTGTTCCAATCGACCCTGAAGAACGGATGGACAGTCCAATTGAGGTAGAGGAACAGCAAGATGATCCAATGACAAGGGGACCACAGCAACCTTTCATTCGTGTTAAGAAATAAAAAGAGAGCAAGAAGACCCAAACAGAAGCACCACCCTCAGGGGTAATTCGGGTTCTAAACTCCAAACAGCATAGCAAAAAGGTCCAGGTAAAATTCCTAGCCTCTACGGCTCTATGGAAAAAGGATCCAAAAACAAGAACCTTGCACAAAATGATGAAGCAAGATCAGCAAGAAGCTGAAAAGCTGAGAGAACGAACAGTCCCTCGGGAGAAATACGAAGAATTACAACAGCAACTTCGGGATATTAGTCAGTCCGAGAGCCAGGCCTTTGAAGGATGGCAAAAGGAGCAAGAAAAGGTTGTCAAAGTAACTCGTCGATTAGATATTCTTATTAAGCAGATGGACACTGTGTGTTCCTTGTATAATGACGTTTTGACCTATAGGGCCCCTGCTAAAAATTATGCTTTATTTTTGCTTGAACGATATTTGCGATTAAAAATAAAAGTCGTTAGGGCAGGTGCCCCTATCCACATCAATACTGTTAATGATTTTATAGATTGTTGCAAGCATTATGGGATTAAGGTTCAAAGATTATTGTGCGAATTTTACTTGCACAACCTCGTGCTAGACCAGGAAACTGACTTAAATCCTGGCCCTTTTGTTGGTGACATACAATTGCAAGCCTTCATTTTGTTTGGGGTTAATCAGCTGAAATGGCTCAGAGCTTATAACACCTTTCAGAGACAGGAGAATAGCCTAGACTTATGGGTGCGAGCCGAGCCTAGAGACCCAGTGATGCTATGGAGAGAGCATAGGAGCCTTATGAGGACCCCGGGTGTCATCGAGATATTAGGACCCATGCACAAAGACCTGATCCGACATAGTCTGGAATATTTTCTGACTATTAAAAACCTCGCCATCGATGTTGCAAAATTCCGATACCGAACCTCTAGCCCAAACATCCAGCTCAGGGAACCATTCAAATACGAGAATTTCGAGCTGGCTGCCAGCCGATTGAACCTTTATGGGGAACGTATTCTGCAAGCATGGCCATCCTAGTTAGGGTATCGATTTCGTAGCCCAATTATTTGGCACCCTGCACCCGGATATCAGGCCTTGTATGAAATGCCTGCAGATCAAATAAATCAGTTCTTTGATAATCTAGTTGCTCATCGCGGTTGTCGGCCTCCCCACGAGGTTCCCTCTCCGGCCTATTCTCTTACCGCCTTGCATGTCAACTATAATGTTTTCATGAGGGCATGAAACAGGGTAAGCAGGGGGGTGTGTGGAGCACTTGAAAGGTATGCTTTTGACAAACAATCTAGTGTTTTTTCAGTAATATCTGTAACCTTTTCCGCATTATGAATTCAAAGATATAAATCATTTTAATAAAATGTGTAAGAATTAACATGGGAAGCTCAATCATTGATAATTGTTGTTTTTCTATACAGGGAAAGGTGGAAGCAAGGAGTTGCCGTCCAAAAGCGAAAAACAAAGGAGGAATAACTGATGTCCCTCTAGAAGGGAACCGGATGCAAACGAGATCGAGCAAACCAAAGATGAATAACCCAGGAAAGGAAGGAGGGATACCAATTCGGTGAAAGAGAGAAAGAAAATTAAAGGATTAACAGATTGGCGAATCCCTCAGGATCTCTAATCCTGAGGGATCGTTGTTTTACTTATCTTTGTTACCTAGATATCCCTGCCGTTACTTTTATATAAAGGAACAACATCGTTGAGCAAGGGGACTCCTGTTTTTGTAATTTTCAGTTTCAGACAAAACCTTGATTATCGAGTCTCACTGAGACCTGGTTTACTGTTCATTTGTTGATGCGTTAATATAAAAGACTTGGTGTTTATTTCGTCTTTGCGTCTGGAGTAACCTAAGGCGGTGTACCATTGGCAGCTAAGGGCCCGGCTCCGAAGGAAACTTTCTTTTGTATCATTATAATGTGATTTATGCATGGTTTGCTTATCTTTATTACTCGGTAATATGATATATCTTTCATATGCTATGCTATGCTCTGTTATGATCAATACATTAATGGTTTTTCTCAGAAAATCCGTGTAATGACTCTGCATCGTGTAATTGGATCTCTTCAGAGTTGAATCGCATGCTTTTAGTCTCAAACCAGCTATTTCTATTACAGAGCGTCTGTGTGAATATTACTGTCATTTGATTCATTTGAAATCCCGTTTATTGGAATTTGAAAGTAATGTTACTCTGTTTAGAAACATAGTTATATTACCCTTCATTGTCAGATTACTATATTAATGCGAGGCGTGCATATATGGTTGATTATTGTCGTTCCATAATTCATCAATGAGTGTTGTTCCATAAAGTATATTCCATCCAGTTTGCTTGAGGAGAGAAGAATGTTATAGCAGAGTGTGAGTAAGTTGGTTTTGACTCGCGAGATTTAGTTCTTTTGATTGATGTTCCATTTACTGCTGTTCCATTTACTGTTGTTCCATTTCCTTTTTGCTGTTCCATTTTACTTGCTGCCGTTCTATTTACTTGCCTTTGTTGTTTTGGTGTGACAGAAGGTCTAAGGCTGTAGTGAGCCTCAACAGACGCTGCCTAGCTCCCAGACCTATGGTCCATGCTCTAACTTCCTTTGCATCAGTTTCTAGAGGGATGGGTTATCGCTTCCGTACCCTTGACTGATAAACTGTCTTGTGTGGAGTAATTTAGTTATAGTTTAGCATCTGTTTACTTTTGTATTTTCTGAACGCTATACTACTAAGCATTGCTCGGATGAATAGCCTCGGATTGAGTTACTCTTTGCAATAACAAAACGTTCCCGGATTGATTTATTAATGTAGGATAATTAGAGGTGTGGGAGACCCTAGTTATAGCTCTACAAACACGAACTTGATGGTCCGACTGTAACACAACTTAATGCTAGATCCCATCTGCTAGAGGATCGGCCTGTCGACCATCGACGATGTCATGGGGTCTATGAATAAAGGACCCTCAGAAGCCTCGTTTGTCGATTGCGATTGCAAGACAGGACCTGATGCAACATTGAAATGTGGCTTAATGTCTTATCGCGTTCGTCGGCCATCGACAATGTCATGGATTCAATGTATAAAGGACCCCCGGAAGTCTTGAGCCCCAATTGCAATAAAGACCAAACCTGATATGGGAATAGATGCAGGTAAAATAAATTTGAAGTCTGCTCTTTAACAAGTTTCGCGTGTTTTTGATCAATTTTCCTGTGTAAATGAATATTTGTCGTGCACAGTCCTCTGAGGTAGAAATGCTCCCGATAGTTCAAGAGGCCTGAACTATAGTTTAGGAGGCTGAATCAAGCCAATTGTGATTTCGATTGGGACGTGGTTATCCGTTAAATTATGCAGACTCTGTGTATGCCTGCCATACGGTTTTTTGCATATGTGTTCTCTATGTATGATTCGAAACTCACCATTGAATCAACATGTCCTGTGAACACGAATAGACAGAGGAAACCGAAATCCGGGAAGCTGAAGAAGTAAGCGAGCATAGAGGAAATGACAGCGAGCGTTGAGGAAGCTAGAGGTCCAGTGAAGAGAGGAAACCGGGAGACAGAGGCATGGGGAACAAATAAAACAGGTAAAACAGAGAACAAGAGCGCTGTTGACAGCTGTTAAAATGCTATGGAAAATAAGCTGGAGGAGACAGAGGCAGCGAGAGGATCCAACAGAACAGAAAGAGGGCCGAAGGGCCAACAGGACTACAGCCAGTCGAAGGGGAGAAGTAGCCAACAGAGAACATAAGCTTGAACAAGAAGTTGTTCTTTATGCAGAGCTTAGTACAGTGAATAGTAGAATGACTAAAGTTGTGTGAAGACATTATCAGAGAGCATGAGGGCTATTGGAGACTATGTGTGGGCAGTGTGCAGAGTTGTAAAGACTTCTTCATAAAAATATTGGCTGCCATTGATGTTATAGATTGGAGACTGCAGTGAAGCTATAATAAGACAGAACTCAGTAGAGAAGAGTTCTGAGAGCAGAACATTACTATCAAATGAGCCTTGACAAGATTGGGTCAAAACCCTTGAGGCTGGTGCCTCAGAAGTAAGTAGGATTGTAGTCCTTATGGTTGGTGCCTCAAAAGCAAGAAGGATAGGAGTCCATGGGGCTGGTGCCTCAGAAGTAAGAAGGATTGGAGTCCTTGGGATTGATGCCTCAAAATTAGGAGGGATAGGTGTCCTTGGGAATAGTGTCTCAGGAAATGGAAGGATTGAAGTCCTTGGGAGTTGGTGTTCCTAAGTCCAAGATTGGTTTCTTGGCGAAATAGAGTTGGAGCTTTGGAGGTTGGAGCCTCACAAAAGTCCAAGTTGATTCTTGGCAACTGATTGCAACCATCTATATATTGTATCTATTTTACTGCAAAGATTATACTAATAAAAGCATTTATTATTATTGTTCATCTTGTGTTCTAGATATAAATGTTTTAACTCGTAAAACAATAGTCGGAAAAAGAAATACTGATTCACCCCCCCTCTCAATATTTCCAACAATTGGTATCAGAGAAATTTCCTTCATTCAAATCATAACAACTTGAAGGTTGACCTTTAGAACACAAATGGTGAAGTCAAGCAAGAAAGTCTCCAATCCTCCTAAGGATGTGTCTCCCTCTACTACTAAAATAGAAGACAATCAATTTGAGGAGGCTCTAAGGTTCAATGGGAACTTTAATATATGGGAAGCAAGAATGAGGAATTTCTTACAGACTCAAGGCATTGAAATCTGGAAATCAGTGATTGATGATAGGAGGATGGATAGAGGATCAAGGAGTACAATGCAAAAAGCAGTAAAGGCAATCTTGAATGGGCTACCTGATTCTGTAAAGAACAATCTAGGAAAAGATTCATCAACAAAGGGCATATGGGAAAAACTTCATGATCTTCATTGAAAAAGAGCATTGACCATGACCATCAGTCAAGAAGATGATGGAAATCTAGAAGGAAATCCAGAACCCATCATAGAAGTTGAACATGAGAATGATGACATCAAGGCTAAAACATACCTAGAAGATGAAGAGAATGAAAAATATTTTGTGGAAGAACTCCTCGCTCAACTTATGACTGCCATGGAAGAGATTAACAATTTGAAAAAGGAAAATGAGAAACTTAAGAAGATAGCTCTAGATGGTGACCAAGATCAAACAAGGAAGAAAGTTGACCTTATCAAGCTTCAAGTACAAGAAAGGGATGAAGGGCTTACCAAGCTTAAGAAGGAATATCATCAAAGAAAAAGAAAGCATCATGAAGAATTCATATCCGTGACAAACCAATTGAATAAAGCAAAGAAGCAGGAAGATACCCTGTCAAGTCAACTTGAACAAAGGCACAAGAGCTTGAACAAACTTGAAGAAGAGATTGGTCAGTACAACGTAGAGGTCTCCTCTCTCAAATCTCAACTACAACAAACCAGGAAACAAGTACAAGGAGCTGAGAAGAAAAAGGAAGCATTGGAAGTCATAGAAGGATAAGCTAAAACCTGTAAAACTACTCGTATCAAGGAAGAAACTGCGGAACAACATGTGAAGAAGAATAATGAATGTGAAAGATTGGAAGAAGATATTTTCTTCCTCAAAACAAAGATTGAAGGGATGAACAAAATATTGAAGAGCTCTCAAGCCTTGGATGACATACTCAGCTATCACAGATGTCCATTTGATAAATTAGGTCTCAGGTATGCAAGTGAATCCTCAAACAAGAATGAAAATTCTTTAAATAAAATAGATGTGAAGAAGCCAGAAAGAAATGGTGATGCTCCCAGTTCCAGCAAAGGCAAGGAGAAAAATCAAGGCTACAATAGAAGAAATCCTGCTCGAAGAAGAAATCGAGCTCCAAGAAGAAATGTAGATGATGTCAAAGATGCAAGAGGCAATGGTTATCTTCAAAGGATCTCAGGGCAGAAAGGCTTCAGAAGTACATCAAGAAAACCTCCATCTCCCAGCTATCAAAGTTCATTTTTTGGTTATTGTTTTTCTTGTACAAACTTTGGTCACATGGCAAAAGACTGTAAAACATATCATAAAGATAGATGTTATGGTCCCAAACCTTCTCATAGAGATAGATATGGTAGTCCCCAACAATCTCCAAGTTACAATTTTGCAGGAAGAAAACATGAATTATTATTCATGAACAATGTAGAATGCTTCAAGTTTCATAACATTGGTCATATGGCACGTGACTGTAATTTAACTTGGGCTCTTACACAAGCTAGAACCATGCAGAAGAAGAAATTTACACAAGTATGGAGAAGGAAGGAAATACAATCCAAAAGTCCCTTGAGCTCTTCAGCCAACATTATATGTCCTTGGCCTGAATTTTGACAATCTAAGCATTTTATGAGAAGACTTTGCGAAAAGAGATGATGCATACAGTTAAGGGGAGCCTGTGATTCTTGATCATTATTGTTGAAGCTATTAGTGAAAGGGTCCTTATGAAATCCTTGCTAAACAATATTAACAGTCATTCTTTGATAAAGATCTTTTCTCAGGGGTACTCCATTGAAGCATATGATCCTGTAACCAGTCTTTGGACTGTTGTTAAAGATGCTTTCCACTTAATCACTAAGTAGTATTTGGAACAACAGAGAAAGTCATCTAATGCTAAAGAAATAGGGAAAACAACCATGGTGCTGTTATCACAGAAGTTTATGTCTTAACTTAGGAATTTAATGTGAGAACAGATAAATTCTGGACACTAATAGAGGCAGCCTTCAAACAAACAGATACATCTGGAATAGAGTTTGAAGTAAGAGCAGCTGGCAACCTATATCAAAACTGAAGCACTGCATGAAGATGTAGATCAATAATTGTATTTAAAAGACAGTCACAGATTGGATATCTAAATCTGCTAAGAGGAAATAACTAGTTGAGATATCTACAAGAACACAAGGAAAGGATGACAGTGACTTAAGAAGAAGCACAGAGACACAAATGAACTCAGATATGAAGAAAGACAATCTCAGTGGCAGTCTCTCTAGTTTCGGACTATGAAGGTCTCTCAATTCTTCCTATGGAGACAACAATATGGATTGAAGCATCAAAGCCTAGACTTGGACACTTGGTGTATGGCTATTTGAAATCTGATTGAAGGCATTGAAGTAGAGCATCTTTAAGCATTGTTGAAGCCATGATAAAGTAGTTCTGAGACATGAAGAAGAAATAATGTGTTAATTGATGATAAAGCATCAATCCTTCTATCTTGAATAAAAAGAAGAAGAGCACCATGACAGGGGGAGTCACAGACCCATGAAAATCTACCATTCATGAAGAACAGAAGTAGTTTGATAAGGGGAGTCCTAGAGCACTCATTTGCCATTGATGTCAAAGGGGGAGAGAAGAAGAATATTGCCATCAATAACAAAGGGGGAGATTGTTGACCTAGGTTTTGATTGATGTCAATATGGAAATATTCTAGATACTAGAGGATGACATGAAGCCAAGGGGAAGCCGATCAGATCCATGAAGAGACAGAAGCAATGCCATCAGGATAGCCAAGCCATAAGCAAGAGGAGTTACCAAAGAAGGCATATCAGAGCAAGGAGGTCTTTGAAAGAGCACTGCATGTAATACATGCCCACGAAGAACCAACAGGAGGAGCCATATATATATACACCATATATATATGCCAAAACAAAGTTATTAGAGCTACAAGAGCAACGAGAGGATGCAAACAGCCATGGGAGGGAGCAAACAGAGCCATGGGAGGCAACAAACAGAGCTATCGGAGCCACAGATGAAGCAAACAAAGTTATTGGGAGCCATCGGTAGCTATATAGGCCACAAAAGAGTTATATGCTAGCAAATGCACTATCGGAGGCAGAAGACTTAGGCACATATGCAAATACACTAACGGAGCGAAAAAGGCAGAGTTTATATTGTATTACCAGAACACATTATCGGAGGAGAAAACCATATATATATGCATTTAATGCAAACAGAGGCCAAAAACCCATATATATATGCTTTAACACTATCCGCCGTATAAACATACATATGGCGGCAAAAACCATACACATATGCGCTTAACACTATCGGAGGCGCAAACGAAGGCCAAAGCATATATATTACAAATACACTATCGGAGGTAGACCAGTATATTATATTGGCGGGTTCTATTAAGTGTCACCCCCGAAACCTCTGATTGCGATAATGTATGTAGACCCGATGGTCCTATTATATCGCACCCTATTGTTATGGCACATCTGCGGAAATCACAATGAATAAAGAGTTGTCACCCTTGAACTTGCGATTACGATTATAACAAGGACCTGATGGTCCCACTGTAACACAACTTAATGCTAGATCGCATCTGCTGGAGGATTGGCCTATCGGCCATCGGAAATTTCATGGGGTCTATGTATAAAGGACCCCCAGAAGCCTTGTTTTCCAATTGCGATTGCGAGACCAAACCCGATGCAACATTGAAATGTGGCTTAATGTCTTATCGCGTCCGTCGGCCATCGACAATGTCATGGAGTCGATGTATAAAGGATCCCCAGAAGTATTTAGCCCTGATTGTGATAAAGACCGAACCCGATACGGGAATAGATGCAGGTAAAATAAATTTGAAGTCCGCTCTTTAACAAGTTTCGCATGTTTTTGATCAATTTTCCTGTGTAAATGAATATTTGTCGTGCACGGTCCTCTGAGGCAGAAATACATACAATAATGCTCCCGATAGTTTAGGAGGCCTGAACTATAGTTCAGGAGGCTGAATCATTCTGATTTCAATTGCAATTGGGACATGGTTGTCCGTTAAACTATACGGACTCTGTGTATGCCTGCCATCATTAAAAAAAGGAGAGCACTATTACGATCTTTTGCATGTGTTCTCTATGTATGGTTTGGTTCTTGCCATTGAATCAACGTGTCCTGTGAGCACGAATAGACAGAGGAAACTGAAAGCCGAGAAGTTGAAGAAGCAAGTGAGCACTGAGGAAATGACAGCAAGCGTTGAGGAAGCTAAAGGTCCAATGAAGAGAGGAAACTGGGAGACAGAGGCATGGGGAACGAATAAAACAGGTAAAACAAAGAACAAGAACGTTGTTGAAGGCTGTTAAAATGCTGTGGAAAATAAGCTGGAGGAGACAGATGCAGTGAGAGGATCCAACAGAATAGAAAGAGGGTTGAAGGTCCAACAGGACAGTAGACAGTCGAAGGGGAGAAGTAGCCAGCGGAGAACAAAAGCTTGAACAGGAAGTTGTTCTTTATGCAGAGCTTAGTGCAGCTAATAGTAGATTGATTAAAGTTGTGTAAAGACATTATCAGAGAGCATGAAGTCTATTGGAGACTATGTGTGGGCAGTGTGCAGAGTTGTAAAGACTTCTTCATAAGAATACTGGTTTTCGTTGATGTTGTAGCTTGGAGACTACAATGAAGCTATAATCAAACATAACGTGGTAGAGAAGAGTTCTGAGAGCAGAACATTACTATCAAATGAACCTTGACAAGATTGGGTCAGAACCCCTGAGGCTGGTGCCTCAGAAGTAAATAGGATTGGAGTCCTTGGGGTTGGTGCCTCATAAGCAAGAAGGATAGGGGTCCATGGGGTTGGTGCCTCAAAAGTAAGAAGGATTGGAGTCCTTGGGGCTGATGCCTCAGAAGTAGGAGGGATAGGTGTCCTTGGGACTGGTGTCTTAGGAAATGGAAGGATTGAAGTCCTTGGGAGTTGGTGCTCCTAAGTCCAAGATTGGTGTCTTGGTGAAATAGAGTTGGAGCTCTGGAAGTTGGAGCCTCACAAAAGTCCAAGTTGGTGCTTGGCAACTGATTGCAACCATCTATATATTGTATCTATTTTACTGCAAAGATTATATTAATAAAAGCATTTATTAGTGTTGTTCATCTTGTATTCGAAATATAAATGTTTTAACTAATAAAATAATAGTCGGGAAAAAAAATACCGATTCACCCCCCCTCTCAGTATTTCCAACACTATCACTGTAAAAACTTAACATCTAAAACCTTTTTCAAAAGAGTAACTTCTTAACTAAATATTGTTATTAATTTTATGAATGTCTAGTTTAAAATCCCTCTTATTCTCATCTCCACATAGAAAGAAAGAAAAGTTTACATAATAATTTGGATGAACATGTACATATGTTGCAGCTCATATTATAGAAGAGAGTCTTGTTAAACTTGTTAATAAATTTAGAATTAACTGGTCAAGCCTTTTTGGTGCAAAATCATCTGCTTTTGGTGGAAGAGCTCCTGTGCAATCCATCATATGGAAATAATTGTAACACAACTTATGCAAATAAAGAATACATTATTTGTCTCCAAAATATAAAACTTTCCACCTAAAATTTAGTTTTCCATCTAATGTTAATATCAAACCAATTTTAATTTACTTACTTTAAAAAACAATAATATATATATATATATATATAAACCTCTACTGCAGCCTATTAAACCATATTAAGCATCCTCAACCAAAACTATTAAATATTGTATGGGACTTATTCTCAAAGAAAACCTATTAAACATTAAACAATGCCAATTCCCCTGGAATGAATTGCCCTAAATTAGTTTGTTCCTCGTTCATTTTCCCTGAATCTATTGTTCCTCCTCCGTTTTCCCTGAATCTAATGATGTCGTGTTTAAATATTTTTTCCCTGCTCCATTTTCCTGTGTGTTATAACCAATATAATCTCTGTGTTTGCATTTGCTCCCATATATTCGAGTTTCTTCAAATAATTGGTATCTTTCAAGTTGGATCACATCAACAAACAGAGAGCCATTTAGGAAAATGTACCATCAGCAAGTTTTTGTACATAAAATATAAAGGCCTCAAAAACAGTTTCAGTAATGGAATTCTTTTAAAGTTGCAATTACCTTGGAGGAGTAGCACGCAACAAAGATTCAGATATGTAAACAATTATTTTAATCCAATTCATTGAGAGGGAAGTCGGCGAAGCCGCATTCATTTATGATTTCCGTCCAGCGCCTTGGCATTCATTTCTGCTAGGTGCTTTCAAGGCCATGATGTTTGTAACCTACTGACTTGCTCAACCTCAAGGGAGACTGAAGGCCAATGAATCAAACTGGTAATGAATGATTAATCAGATTGATATTTGGGCGATTAGGATTTTTGAAAAAAATGCTTCCGTTACATTTCAACCCTTTTATTAATAGGGTTGATTAGGGCATGGAGTTATTAACCTACTGACTTGCTCAACCTCAAGAGAGGCTGCAGGCCAATGAATCGAACTGGTAATGAATGATTAATCAGATTGATCTTTGGGCGAGTAGGATTTTTGAGAAAAAATGCTTCTTGAAATGTAACGCACACGTTTCAACCCTTTTATTAATAGGGTTATTAGGGCATGGAGTTATTAATAATATTGGTTACAACAACTATGGCCAAAGCCATTTTGCGCACAAACAGCTCCAATTATGATACCTCAATGTGATAATTTCAATCCAAGTTAATACATATATTAACAAACAACTACGTTTCAAAGTATTTTTTATTTTATTTTTAATTCTAATTTTTTCTAATTTTCATAGTGTTTTTTTTCTTTCTTAATTTTCATAAGTGGTGATATTTTTTTAATCATATTTTGGTAAAACATTATTTTAAACAAGGTTTAAATCTTTTATTTAGATATGTGAAGAAGTTATGAGTTATAATTTCATTGGTTAATTCAGCGGCTAGGTATATATTGACATTTTTCAATTTAGATTATTAGATTAAAATAATTAATTAAGTAAAGATGATTAAAAGAGGAAAGCCTATCTAATATAATTAAATTAAAATATTTAATAATATAAAAAATATATTTTTATTTTCTAAAAATTTTATTACTTATGATGATGATGGTTAACGGACCAAATTTTGGTCTATTTGATTTAAAGAAAAGAATTATTTAGTTTGATTTAAGATTTTATTTCTATGCTCAAAAAGCTTGGAGAGAAGCCTCCCGAGCTCATTGTAATTTGACAACGTAAAAGGCTAGGAAGGTTAGTATTGCAACACATATTTTGAAACTGAGATCTAATGTGGTTGTACACGGGGCACTCTAAGAGGAAGTGATTTTCATCCTCGATGTTCGTATTCTCACAGAGATGGTAGAACCTTTCCATTCATGATGTTTTAGTAAACCCGTTTCACTATGGAGCTCATGAGAGTTCGTTCTAATCTTGGCTATATTAATTTTCTTTATTGAGCTAGTTAAAATAGAGAACCTTTCCATACATGGTGTTTTAGTAAATGTCAAACGACCTGTTTCACTATGGAGCTCAAGAGAGTTCATTCTAATCTTGGCTATATTAATTTTCTTCTTTGAGCTAATTAAAATAGAGAACCTTTCCATCCATAGTGTTTTAGTAACTGTCCAACGACCCGTTTCACTATGGAGCTCAAGAGAGTTCGTTCTAATCTTGGCTATATTAATTTTCTTCTTTGAGCTAGTTAACATAGAGAGATATTTTTGATCTTCTAGGGTGGGGTTGATGACCTCCTTATAATACCTTAATTTTCTTTTAGCTGCTAAATCTTTCTCACACCACATTTTTTCTTTGAACTTAGAAGTAACAATATTTTTAATG
>APFE031138571.1:19718-38761 GCA_000404065.3 Pinus taeda | reverse complement strand
AAGCTTCTAGGCCATATTATTTCAAAAGATGGCATCAGAATTGATCCGAAAAGGATCCAAGCCATTATGCAAATCCCTTATCCAAGAAACATCAAAGAGTTGCAAGCATTCCTTGGAAAAATCAATTTCCTAAGGAGATTTATCCCAAACTTGGCTGAGCTGATAAGACTGTTAAGCAACATGTTAAAGAAGGATTCCAAGGTAAAATGGACTCTAGAGGCCAAGCAAGAATTTGAGAGTATTAAAGTTGCATTAACCCAAACTCCAGTCCTCACAAGCCCACAGTTTGATAAGGATTTTATCATCTTTTCTTTTGCTTCAGATCACACGATAGCTGTTGTCCTTTTGCAAAAAGACGACCAAGGAAAGGAGAAACCAACTGCATTTTTCAGCAGAGCCCTTAGAGATGCTCCTTTGAAGTACCAAATCATGGAGAAGCATGCCTATGCTCTTGTTAAGGAAATTAAATATTTCCGAGTTTACATTTTATATTCACATGTGATTGCCTATGTCCCAAATTTTGTTGTAAAAGACATATTAACTTAAGAGGGATTAGAAGGCAAAAGAGGCAAGTGGATTGCCAACATCCTTGAATATGACATTGAAATAAGACCCACCAAGCTCATAAAGGGACAAGGTTTAGCCAAACTGCTGTCTGAAACCAATTTTCAAGCCCTAGACATTAACCAGCTGGACAATGAACAGGAGCTGGTGACTCCACAGATCAGTGAGACCTTTTTGCAATCCCCATGGTATGCTGATATTTGTTATATATTGTTAAACCTGTGTGCTCCTCCAGGGTTGTCCAGGACCAAAAAGATATTTTTAAAAATGAAGGCATCAAAGTTTTGTGTCATAGATAGTGCTTTGTTTTGGAAAAACCATGAAGGAATATTGCTGAACTGTTTAACTATCAATGAAACTGATAGTGTTATGAAAGAGTTCCATGCAGGGGACTGTGGAGGACATTTATATTGGAAGTCCACTGCTAACAAGATTTTAAGGGCGGGTTTCTATTGGCCCTCTTTGTTTGCAGATGTAAAAAAGTTTGATGTCTCATGCCACAAATGCCAGATCTTCGAAGGCGAAAGAAAACTGTTGCCCTTGCCCCTTAAACCCATCTCAACCGAAAAGCATTTTCAACAATGGGGTCTTGACTTCATTGGAGAAATCCATCCCTCTTCCTCAAGCCATCACAAGTGGATTCTAACAGCCACCGACTATTTCACCAAGTGGATTGAAGCCATCCCATGCAAGCAAGCCAATGACTCCACCATTATCCAATTTCTTGAAACCAACATCCTCTCCAGATTTGGCTGCCCTGAGAAGATCGTTACAGATAACGCTTCTGCCTTCAAATCCAAAAAAATGATTAATTTTTTCCATAAATTCTACATCACCCTGGGCCACTCCACAGCCTATTATCCTCAAGGCAATGGCTTGGCCGAATCTTCCAACAAGAGCCTGATTAATATCATAAAGAAAATGCTGGAAGAAAACAAGAATAACTGGCACAAAAAGCTTATTAATGTCCTTTGGGAAGACAGACTGTCAACCAAGAGATCCATTGGGATGAGCCCTTATGAGCTAGTATATGGTATGGATGCTAGATTTCCATCTTCTTTGGGCATTCCTGTTATTAAGCTACTACAGGAAATTTGAGTTGAACCAAATGATATTCAATGAAGAATTAATCAGACCATTCATCTTCAGTAAACTAGAGAGCAAGTTTACAACATAGCTCAGATCTTGCAAGACAAGCTAAAGAAAATATTTGACAAGAGGACTAAGGCTGAGGATTTCTGTGTTGGCAACAAAGTTCTGAGGTGGGACTCACGAAGAGAAGACAAGGGGAAGCATGCAAAGTTCGATTTTTTATGGAAAGACCCATTTTTTATCAGCGTTGTGCAGGGCAATAACACATATTTTTCAAATCTATAGATAATAGCACAGTGGAAGACGGCCCTGTCAATGGCCGAATGTTGAAACATTATCGAGATCCCTTTTAAAGGGATACAATGCCCCTGTGTATATATTTGTATATTAGTATTTGTATATATGTCAGCGCTTTCCTTTTTTTTATATATATAAGCAATCTGATTGCTTGGAACCAAGCAGCGAAGTTATGGAGACAGAGCAAGGTAGTCCTCTGTTTTAACGATCAGTCACAGCACCATTCTCAGAAGAGCAACATCAAAGTTATGGAAACAGTGTCTTCTCTAACAAATGACAGCAAGTTGACATTCTTGATACATGACGAAACAATTGTCACAGGATGTGGTGAACCAGATTTTGTTTGAGAACCATCTGTACATGGTGATATCATTATTTCAGACCTTGTAGCCTGTGTTAAATCCTTTTCAGGGCCACTACAAATGTCTTGAGTAGATGTTGCTGAAGCTTTCTCACAGGATATAGTATATGAAGTTTGGGAGGTTTTATTTTGAGAAACTTCTCCAGTTTCCAGAGCTCGAAGGGAGGCAATGATTGCTTCCATGACCATCCTTTCTTCATCATCTATTCAAATTGGAACTCGAGCAAATCTATCCAAAGGACAGTCAGAAACTTGGTTGCCTGTGGGAAATGCTGCGGCAGTATCAATGCAATTTTTGTCAAGGATGTTGTCACTGCTTTTATCGCATTTATTGGATGTACCTTCAGCATCGTTGTTTTCTTTCCTCTCCTATCCACTTAAGTCCTCTGCGTTGGATGATGCCTACAGTTTTTCTAATATGTCCACAAATTCAAAAGGCACCTCAGTTCTACTCATTTGCCACCTAGAGCGAAAATGATCAATGGCATCTTCAGTGGTATCATTTTGTGTGGACCCTGGACCTCCAATAATTTCATGCAACACATTATCATCCAGATTTCCTAATTCATCGAAGCAGTCATATAAACATTCATAAGCATGTTGATTCTAATATTTCTCTTGGTTTTCATATTGATGTTGCTTTTAAACATCAATCAATTCATGATAAAATGTTGACTAACCGTGATTCATTGCCAATGAGTGTTGCTAATCAGATGGCTTTGGTAGTGAAAATCGTTTCAATTTATCCATTGCTCTATCACATGGAATTTTTGACTCCGCTAAAGAAATTTATACTGAAAGTGAAATTGGTAGCCAAGAAACTAGCAATGCGAGTCAAGTTTCAGAGATGCATCTTCAAGCACCAACTGACGGACACCTTACTGTTCGAGGCCAGGACTTTGAAAAGGCTGGAGAGCTACATGATCGTGAGATGGAACTTAAGGCACAAATTTCAGCTTTAACAGAGAAAGCAAAAGAGAAATCAAAGGCTGAGAGTGAAGCAGGAGATGCTAGCCCATTAGTAACTGAGGTAGATATTCAGCAAATTATATGTGCATGGACAGGCATTCCAGTTGAAAAAGTGTCAACTAACGAGTCTGACAAACTTCTGAAAATGGAAGAAACACTCCACCAACGCATCGTTGGGCAAAATGAGGTAGTTAAAGCTATCAGTCGAGCTATTCGTCGTGCAAGAGTTGGCCTTAAGAATCCAAACAGGCCAATTGCGAGCTTCATGCCAAAGGTCATACTTCATTGGATCAAGATGAAGCAAAGGCTGAGCATAATTTAACTGTAGATCATGAAACCGCGTCTGATACTGATAAAGCTTCTGAAGGCGATGCGATTTCAGCTTCTTCAGAAACAATTTCAACCATGGAATCTGTACATTCTGATGTTGGAGATGCTATTTCTCAGGATATGCATTAATTCCAGAAATTGATGCATCCTGTAAAGTAGTGCATGGGATAGCTCTTGTAAAGGATTCTATAAAAGTAGTGAATGAAACTTCTAAAGAAAATCACTGTGGTTATAAGGAAGCGTTTTCTTCTCATAAGCATGATTTGGGGCATGTCAAACATAAGATTGAAATTTACGATGGCACTAAGGTTCAAAAAGATGGCACTGTTTCTGACTCACCTTGTAAACACTACCGACAGTGGACCAAATTTTGATGTGTATCCTCCTTCTGTTGAAATGACTAATATTAAACTGGTTCATACTACTTTCCTAGTTGTTGAAGGATTTCGCAGCATTGAGGCGACTATGGCTGTCAATGATAATTTCTGCCCTGATGATGAACCTGGTTTAAAAGATGAAAGCCTGGGCATGGTTGAAGAACCCATGACAATTGATGAGAGTGTTTTTACAGTTGACACTCCTGTGAGACTTGATTTGAATGTCTACAAGGGTGGCATCTCTATTTTAAATACTCAGATTGAGGACAAGGTTTATGATATTGTAGCAATTCGTGAGAGTGCCTCTAAGGTTGATGCCCCTGTAACTGTTAATGAGAGTGTCTGCATTGTTAACGACACTTTTGCAGGTTATGAAAGTACTTGCAAGGCTGAGTCCATTGAGGTTGTTGAAGAGAGGAAGGTCAATATTGGGTTTCCAGCGACAATTGATGAGAGCGCTTGCAATGTGAAAGACGCTGTAGCAATTAGTCAGAGTGTTTGTATGGTTGATTGTCATGTGGCTGTTGATCAGAGTGTTGAGTTTTCCATCAAGGCATTATGCATTTGTTGAATTTAGAAGTGTCAATGAAGCTAGGCGTGCAAAAGATGGTAGTCAAGGAAGGCTTTTAAATGATCCTAGGATACAAATTCTTTATTCAAGTAGTGAGTTTGGGCCAATGGAAAATTCCAAAGATAATTCAACTTTTGTGACTCAATTTTGTGGATCACTTCCACATGAAACTCCCTCTAGAAGTGGATCACAGTTTGGTTTGATTGAAAGGTTTGGGCCTGTGGGCATAATTGATTCCAGTAATCCTGCAGGAACAAATGTTGGGCCATGGGGCTTTGATGAGCACCATGCAACTGAATGAAGAATTTCATTGTCAAGGCCAGATATGTTTAAACAATTTTTTGGATGTCAATGTAAATAGTCTTGGGCCTGGTAGTTGGGGCAAACCACCCCCTCTTACAGATATAGGTCTAAGGCCTGTCAGGCCTCTACCAAGTTCTTGGGAAGGGTTCAATGCAAATGCTGCACAGAGGGAATTAAAAAAACCAAGAATTGATGTCAATAATGCAAACACAGGAGCTTTAGATGCTAGAACACTAGTTCAAGGGGCTATTGGGCCACAACCCTTTAGAGGATTTTCAGGGTATGTCAATACCAATAGTGACAATCAGATTACGGGTCAGAGATGAGATCCATGATCATATTTAAATGGTGGTGATCAGCTTGCAGTTGGCTCGTGTCATATGGCACCTATGCCTTCTGCTAGAACTCCAAGTTTGCAAGGCCAAGGAGAACATTTTGGACGTGTCAAGGAAAATATTTGCTGGCAGGGGACAATTGCTAAAGGTGGAACTCATGTTTGCCATTGCAAGCTAGATAATCTTGCAGCTGTTGATGCATGCACCAACATTGGGACGTCTAAAGGTCAGGAGGAGGCATTGGAGGAATGTTCTATAGAGATGATCTCAGAAGTCGACAGTGATGATGTTTATGAAGAAGATGATGAACCTGTTTCTTATACCGGAAGGATGATGGACGGGCAAGCGGATGATGATTCCCAATATGAAGATGGAGAATACAGAGATCAAAATTCTTGTTATTGGGATGAAGATATAGCAAAAGAACTGGAAGTTGAACGTGTTGACTACGATTACTCTGATGGTAGAGATGCGGATGTGAACAGAATTTTCCAGTTATTCTTTCTGTTGAATACATGTATGAGAAATCTTCTGGTACAAAAAATCCTTCATGGAAGGGTGCTTCAGAGAGGAAGCCAAATTATGCTAGGAAATGCAGCTAATTCAAGGGAAGTTTTTTTTTTCACTAGTCAATGCCTACATATTGATCTTAATGATGTAAAGGAGACTGTAGAAGTGGAAGAATTAATCTTATTAGCACATTCTAGTTCGATTAGTGTGTGTCTCTCCAATTCTTCAAATTGGTCTGCCATTTATTTCTACTCTTGAACTTCGACAATTCAATGGCTCTGTTTACTATACAGAATTTGAGGCCGAGACATTTACTAAAGTTTCTGCAAGGATAAACTTTAGCGCTTCCAATAAAAACTCAATCAGGTATCCTGATGATCCTTATGATCGGATATGGGAGTCTGATGCTGTTAAGAAACCAAATTTTCTAGTAGATGTAGCTCCTGGCACCACCAAAATTCATACTAGGTGGCCTGTTGATATTGGAAGAGATGAATACCCACCAGAAAAAGTAATGCAAACAGTTGTTGTAGGTGAAAAAGGGGTTTTCTCGTCCGCATGGAGTAGCTCAAGTGGCAGTGGCTGTGGAAATGAAGTCTCATCGAACCGGAAGTCTTGGGTTCAAATCTTGGGCTACCCTTCCCTTGTAGTGGGATATGTAATGGACATGAAAATTGGAGAGTTCCACCAAAGCTTACAAAAAAAAAACATAGATTTAAAAAAAAAAAAAGAAAAAAAAAAAAGGGGGTTTTCTCGGATCAGATCAATTGGGATGGATTTCCTAGATATGGTTGGGCATTCTCTTATATTGCTGAAATTTTCCCAAGGCAGATTGCATTACATTCAAAACACTCAGAAGACAACGAGAGCAGCGTTGTCATATCACAGTGATTCAATTAAAAAGAAACTATTTACAACTTACAGTTTTTAGTCACTAGTATCAAAAGAAAGGAGTATTTTCAGTTTTTACATCAGCAACTTTTTCAAGACAGAATAGGGGAAATACTCCAGTTTTGTTACATGTTTTGAAACTATTTCAAAGGCAGTGCTCAGGCAGAGGTGCATGTAGTAATAAGCACGCAGAAGAAAGTAGGCAGTGCTATATATTCGCAACAATTCAGTTCATGAGAGTGCTGTGTGCAGGCCTCAAGAAACCAAGTCATTTAGTAGCCAACCGAGAAGTGTTTCAGTCTACAACGACAATAGAATATCAAGGCATTCTGACCTGCTGTTCTTGGCTTTTCACAAGGAAAAGCCATCCCCAAGTGGATCCATTGTTAGCCTCCTATTGCAATAGGTGTTCATATTTCATGATTGACTGTTTACTTGCCAAATATATCATCTTTTTATTACTGCAAAGGTTCCATATTTCCACAGAGTTTCCATTTTGATGAATTATTCCAATTTTGAAGAGTTTTTCAGTTAAGGCAAGGCCAAACAGTTTAATCTTGGCTTCCCTAGGTTTCAATTGCTTGTTTTAGAATATAGAGATGAATATCTGTCCAAACAAGCTTAATCTTGGCGGATTGGTAAATAGGTAGAGAAACAAGGGCGCTCATCAGCTTAATCTGAGCCCCGGAAGAGACAAGGATCGATTTAGATAGGAGGATAGCTGAAAGAAAATTTGAAAGGCTGGGTATGCTAGTTCAAGTGCACCCAAACCAAAAGAAGAAAAAATGCTAGGTGAGTAGGCCGAGTAGGTAGCTTTGTGGTTGCAGAATCATGGCTTGTGATCCATTTCATTTCATGTTTTCAAGTGTCATATCCATTCACATCTCAAGCATAAGGTAGTTTTCCGTTTCGAAGGAGCTCAAGCGAGGCATGTCTAAACTTCCCCTTCTTCCTCTTTCCTCAAACACTCACTGACATCCCCTAAAGAGGTCAAGATCTTCTTGATATCTCTTAGTCTCATCATTTCCATATCAATTGCCTTGGTAAAGATTTGCTTTACTCAAGGAATGTTCATACTTCCTCTATAAGTCCTATTTCCCCTTTAAAGCCAAATATTTCTATCCTTAGCGCTTTCTGATCAAAGTTCATATTAACTTATAACTTATTATGTAAATCCCAGTTATTCTTCCCTCCCCATACTAAAAATATATATAAGATCCCCCTAAGTACATATCTCCTCCATTGGTTGAAATATAACCATAAGTGTGCTTGGGAATTGCTAAGTTTTCCTGAAACTTAGCAAGAACCCTCATTGCCCCTTTCTCCAGATCCTGGAGGCCGCTTTGATCGATCCCTTTGGCAGGATTATGTGTCTGCTAACAAGATCTTTGCAGACAAGGTCATAGAAGTGATTAGCCCTGATGATGACTACGTTTGGGTACATGACTACCATCTCATGGTGCTTGCCACATTTCTAAGGAAGCGATTTAACAAGTAGGATGCTTGGTCTTGATTATAAACCAAAGAGAGGCTACATTGGACTTTATGGTCGTTCTGTTGGTATAAAAATTCTACCTGTGGACATTCACATGGGCCAGCTTGAATCAGTGTTAAATCTTCCGGACACTGCATTGAAAATTGGGGAGCTGAAGGAACAATTCAAGGGGAAGAAAATGTTGTTGGGTGTTGATGACATAGATATATTCAAGGGTATTAGTTTGAAGCTACTAGCATTGGAACAGTTGCTTAAGCAACATCCTGAGTGGAGGGGCAAAGTGGTAGTAGTGCAGATTGCAAATCCTGCAAGGGAGAGAACCTTTATTTGTCCCTTGTACACCAAAAGGATGCATAGAGTTGCTAATTCGATCTGGTATAGATATGGTGGGAAAAAAGGCTGTAGTGTTAGGCCGTAGCAATATTGTTAGAGAACCTGCTGCTATGCTTTTGCAGAGGCACAACACAACTGTTACTATTATGCATTCTTACACCAAAAATGTTGAAGATATTACTTGGGAAGCAGATATTGTCATTTCTACTGCAGGTGTGGCAAACTTGGTTCGTGGTGACTGGTTGAAGCCTGGTGCTGTGGTAATTGATGTTGGCATAAATCCAGTCAAGGATTGCAATAGTAAAAGAGGTTACCGATTAGTTGGTGATGTTTTCTATGAAGAGGCTTCAAGAATAGTCTATGCAATTAATCCTGTGCCTGGTGGGGTTAGTCCAATGACCATTGCAATGCTTCTATCCAATACTCTAGAATCGACGAAACGAGTATATGGCCTCACTTAAAATTTTGGCGTATGATCTAGCCCTGTAATGAGGGAGTTTGGATTTCAATTTTTCCATCATTCTTCTAGCATTCAAGAATGATTTAGAGCTAGAGTCCATTAGAATTACAGCCTAAATATTTGTTGGGGGATGGTCTTATGCAGCTTGAGGTCAACCCCTCCATAAAAACACTTCAGCTCACATATTTCTTGTGTCTGGAGCAGAAACACGTGCAATATGTTTCTTGCATCGCTCGAAGTGGAGCCATCAGGGTCAATCCCTAGAACATAGAAGCTGTCGCTGACGCCATGAATGTATCCCTGACAATTCCTGAGGCTGAGCAGCAACTACGGCATGAAAAACATTACAAGTACGTGCGCACACATGGTGTAAATTATTGGGCTCACAACTTTGCTATTTCATCCGGTGGAACCAAGATTCCGAATGGGAAGCAACGCTACCCACTGCAAACTTCGACTAGAAGAAAACAGCAGATCCTGTTATGAAATTATATATTGAAACTACTGATGGTTCTGCCATAGAAGCTAAAGAAAGTGCTTTGGTTTGGCATCATCAGGATGCTGATCCAGACTTTGGATCATGCCAATCAAAGGAGCCGATAACGACTCCAAAGGCAGCAAAAGGCCAAGCAGCGGCCAAAAATGAGTGTTTGAACAGTTCAAAGGCATTCGGAGGTCAAGAAAGAGCCCAGATGTGTTCCAAGGCATATCAGTGAAGCGGCAGGGAGTGTTGGTTGAAAGTATCGGTGGAAGATATTTATTTTCCAAAGCAGGTGAACATCAAAAGGCCCCAGCAAGTCAAATAAACAGTAAAAGCCCATTTAAAGCTCACTAAAGTAGAATTAATGTGCTCCAATGCCACTCAGCAACAACAGAACCGCCTAAACGATGCAGACAAAACGATTCAATGCGCAGTTATTACAGAGTTATGGCCATGAGGCCAGCGCACAGTTCCAGGACCATTGTTCGACCATTTTGAGGCTACTCTCTCATTCGCAACCCTCAGTTGCATAACTTCAGTTGCCAGCTGCCCTAGCACAGCTCTTTTAGATATTTCATTACATTTACTTCCAGCACAACTTTGAATCCAAGACAATTACTACACAGATTTTTTTTAGATCTGCCTTAGAGATATTTTTTGATATTTTTCCCCTGTGACACCTGTTCAAGGGAAGTCTATAAATATTTTCCTATATAAACCACCCTATAGACAGCCTTAAGGAGAGGAGAAAAGAAGAATCGGTGGATACACTCCAAGAGAGACTCGTCCTGTACATCTGAGATAGTTTTCCTTAACCAAAGACAGCTGAAAGTTTGGAAAATGGATTGTGTGCTGTGTTTCTAAATGTTTGAAGGGTGAATCATGGAATTCTAGTGCTCCAACATAACTCAATAAGTGCGAATTCTAGTGCTCCAACATAACTCAATAAGTGCCTCTCACCTCTGTTTTTCAATGATTTATGCTCATAATATACATATATCACCATCTAAATAGCAGATAGAAAGACTAGCTTAGAACTTGCTTAGCTGCACTCTATGCTCAAGGTCTGCTGTTTCTTTATGTTTTCATCTGAACTGGTAATGAACATGAATTCCCTTTGGCTCATATCTCCTCGAATTCACCCATGTTTTGGCAATTATCTAGGGATTTTTTGACTGCTCCTAGACAGAGCTCTTTCACCTTCCTTCTGTTATGCTGAATGAGAGATTCTATATTGCCTCTCAGTCCTTAAACTTTCAATCCGGTTGGTTGGTTTGCTACACTCCATACCTGCACTGTATTATTGAGAGTTTTTTACAATCAGAGATTGCTCAAGAGCTTGGATCATGGACTGTCTATTATGTTTCTTTTTAATGCCTGAAGGGTGATTATGGAAATCTTACGCTGCCACATCGCCTAATAAGTGTTTCTTGCCTTTGTCTTTTTCAGTTTATATATGTTGGTGTCATCGTCACTATCTAGATTGCAGAAAGAAAGACTAGTCTACAATTTGCCTTACAACACTCTTTACTCATTTTCTGCAATTTCTATATGTTTTTCTTCTAACTTAGGCATTAATATGAATACCTCATGGCTCATATTTGTTCTATGTCATCCATGCATGATTGTTATTTAGGAAATCTCGACAGTTCCTAGATAGAGTTCATTCACCTTACCTCTGTCAGCCAGATGAAAGATTTCTTAGTTGCCTTACATCTCTGACCGCCACTTCATCTTTTCTTAGCCTGAATAAATTGTTTCATGAGCAGCTATCTGCTCCATATCCCTCTTGTGACCAAGAAAACGCACCAGCAGTCCTACTCCCTGACTCCATGCCCAAAGGTTTGAAACTTATCACACTATGCATTGCCTCTCTACTTGAAACCATCCTCCTTCCCACCAAAACACGAACAAAACCCCTTGTACTCAACAACTAGCCTAAAATCACCCTAAACAAAGCTAAATTACGAAGAGAGAGCCCTCTATGTTTGCAAGTAGGCTAGGACCCGCAGTCCAAAGATTGGTTTGGTGTTACCTCGGCTGTATCCCTTAAGGAGCCAAGGGACAACCTGAGCAATAACAGAAGGATCAACTAGCAGGCCACTTGAACATGTCCACACCGATATATGTGGTCTAACTAGGAAGAGGTTACCTCAAGGAGAAGAGTATTTCATATTGTTCATTGACGACTTTTCAAGGATGTGTTGGATAGGACTCATGAAGTATAAAGATGAAGTTTTCGAAAAGTTCAAGTCATTCAAAGCTTTGGTTGAAAATGAATCAGATCACAGAATCAAATGCCTCAGATTTGATCGAGGAGGGGAATTTACCTCAGATGAATTTTTCGATTTTTGTGAAGAACATGAAATAAGAAGGGAATTCTCTGCTGCAAGAACTCCTCAGCAAAATGGAGTAGTGGAAATGATGAACAGAATGGTTCAACAAATGGCTCGTGCTATGCTCGATGAGTCTGGAACTCCTGCAACCTTCTGGGGTGAAGCCACATTTGCCACTGTTACTATTCTCAACAAGACAAACGTTTGGGTAAACAACACTCAAACTCCTCATGAAATTTGGTACGGTAAGACTCCCACGGTAAAATACTTCAAAATTCTGGAAGCAAATGCTACATTAAAAGGACTGATGAAAATCTTGGCAAGTTTGAACCTAGAGCAGATGAAGGCATTTTACTTGCCTACTCTCCCCACAACAAAGCTTACAAATGTTATAATAAAAGACTTGGTAAAATTGTTGAAAGCATTGATGTAGTGGTTGATGAAGAAGGAAACACTCCTAGGTAGGTAAAATCTGAAGATTTTGAAGATGGCGAAGACTATCCGTCAACATCAAATCAGATTCATGATGAAGAAGAAACCCATGAGGCACCAGAAGAACAGATAAGGATAGAAGAAAAGACTCCATCCAGATACGTTCAGAAGAATCATCTAAAATCTCAAATTTTGGGGCAGAAAGAGGCAGATGTACAAACAAGAAGAACCATTTCAGAAGCATCAAGCTATCTAGCATTGCTCTCCTCCACTGAACTGCAAAATGTAAGAAAGGCTTGCAAAGATGAATGCTAGGTCAAGGCCATGGAGGAAGAACTCGAGCAGATTGAGAAAAATAACACTTGGGAGTTGGTTCCTAGACCAAAATATAAGAATGTCATAGGGACAAAATGGATTTTCAAAAATAAGCTAAATGAAAATGGGGATGTGGTTAGAAACAAGGCAAGACTTGTTTGTAAAGGATATGCGCAACAAGAAGGCATAGACTTTGAAGAAACTTTTGCTCCAGTTGCCAAAATTGAGGCTATAAGAACGTTCCTTGCTCTCTCTAGCTTTCAGAAGTTCAAAGTATTTCAGATGGACGTGAAATCTGCCTTTCTGAATGGAGACTTAAATGAAGAAGTATATATTGAACAACCAGATGGGTCTATTCTTGGAAATGATCCAAAACTTGTTTGCAGAGTAAAAAAGGCTCTTTATGGCCTTAAACAGGCTCCAAGGGCATGGTATTATCGGTTGGATAAGTACCTCCATCAACAAGGTTTTATAAAAGGATCAACTGATAGCAATCTATATATAAAAATTGACAATGATAAGTTGCTGATACTTGTTGTGTATGTTGATGATATCATCTTTGGTAGCAATGAAGAAGACATGATTCAAAATTTTGCCTTGGTGATGCAGAAAGAATTTGAAATGTCCATTCTTGGTGAGCTCACATATTTTCTTGGTTTACAAGTCCAACAAAACAAAGACGGCATTTTTCTATCACAAACCAAATATCTAAAGTAGATCTTGAAGAACTATGGGATGGAGGATTCGAAACCAGTATGTACCCCTATGGTGACAAGATGCAGCCTCAACGCAAATGATGAATTGGAAGTAGTACATCAACCAACCTGTAGATCCATGATTGGTAGTCTGCTCTATCTAACAGGTACCCGACTAGACATTATGCATCCAGTGGGAATAGTTGGAAGGTTTCAGGCAAATCCGAAGGAAACCCATCTTCAGGCAGTTAAGAGAATTTTCAAGTATCTTCAAGGAACTCAAAACTATGGCTTATGGTATCCTAGAGGTACAGATCTCACACTTCATGCATACACAGATGCGGATTGGGCAGGAAGCGTGGATGACAAGAAAAGCACTAGTGGTGGTGCATTCTTCACAGGTCCTAAATTAGTATCTTGGTTCAGCAAGAAACAAAGCTCTATTGCGTTATCTACAGCTGAAGCATAATATGTAGCTACGACATCTTGCTGCACACAACTTCTTTGGATGATGCAAACATTGCAAGATCTTCAAATCACTTGTACTCCACCTATCTCCATTTTTTGTGATAATACAAGTGCAATCAATATTTCAAAGAATCCTGTCATGCATTCAAAGACTAAGCACATACTGATCAAGTATCATTTTCTTCGAGAACAAGTGCTTGAACAAAAGGTCAAATTGGAGTATGTTCCCTCTAAGGAACAAATTGCTAATATTCTCACCAAACTACTGCCCAGGGAGACCTTTGAATACCTCAGACAAAAGCTGGGGGTAGTTGATGCATCATCTTACTGTTGAATCTTGTATGTTTCAGAGATTGTTGTACACGAGTTTCATATGAGGTATATGCGTACATACGCTGGTTTATGTGGGTATAGTCGACTTGAAGAAAAGCAAGGATGAGTAGAGTCCGATATGGGTCTGTCAGAGACCATCTGGCATAGGTTCAGGGGAAGCATATATTCTTCTAATAATGCATTGTTGGCATTATCGTAGAAGATCTTGGTTCAATTTTTCAGTTGTTTTGATGCCACGAGGAGCAAGTACAGAAGGAGAACATGGATACTGATCTATGATTGACAATTGTTGCTGATATTATGTCTTATATTTCTTTTGTCAAGGTCATGTAACGGCCTGTCTTGGTTGCCCCACTATGGCTGGGATGGATAATGTAATGTACTTATTATATCATGTATCCCCTCTTGGTTGGGAGTTGTATGTATGCAGTCTTTGGTGATAGGAAGGTTAGTTGTTTTGTATAAAGTTAGATTTCTTTTATAGAACATCTTCTTGCAGATCTTGCCTATATGTTAGGGGGAGCTTGGACAGCACAGTAGAGCAGAGATTTCAACATATACTCAGGGGGAGCATAACCCTTTTCCCTTGATGTCAAAGGGGGAGGAAAGACCTTGAGTGACTTTGGATTGCCATCAAGTCCAAAGGGGGAGATTGTTGGCATTATGAAATAGGTTTGGCACAGGTTTGGCTCAATAACATAAGTGTTGTCCTTCATGGAAACTCACTCAAATAGCAGATCACAAGTTCAAGCTCTCAAAATAGCAGAAAATGAGATATCTGCAGGTTCCTGTTCATAAAGCTGCGGACATCGGCAAGTACCACAGATGCGCTGATCGAAAGGTGCGGACATGTTCACAGGTGTTCCGAACAAAAGGTGCGAACCTAAAGTACATGCACTTTCATGCAGAGAAAAACACGCGCACGTGGGAAATCTTATGGTTGGTCCATGGTATTTAGTCTGACATTTTTGATCCTATGGTTTTGGTCCGTGGTTTCGCATCTAAAGCATTGAACCCAGGTTTTGGTCCCTAGTATTGGATCTCTATGTTTTTGGACCATGGTTTGAGTAAGGCCTAGTCTATAAAAAGGAAAGGAGATCATTTGGCTGACACAGTTGTGTTGAATATATTAAGAAGAGAAAGATCTGAAAATATTGGTGATCGGTTGTTGAGTTATAGTTGGATCAAGGAGAAACCTGAGCATTATAAGACAGATCTACTAATGGGTCGAGATCTCTTTGGCGCATGATCAGATCTGTAAATCTGATAGTCTGGGGTATAATTGAAGTCTGATAAATTATCTATACCCGGAGGTCTATAGGCTAGACACAGCATGTGCGGAGGTCCGCAGGCTAGACACAACGCAGGTGCGGAGGTCCGCAGGCTCAGCACAACGTAGGTGCGGAGATTTGCAGTATAGACACAGCGCAGGTGCGGAGGTCCACAGGCTCGACACAGCGAAGGTGTGGATACTCGCAGGTTTCTATTGGTGAAGTTGCGGACTTTTCTTGAAATATTTTTTAGCTGTTTTTGTCTATTACTGCAGTGTTCAGGGTTCTGAATTGGTGTCTGGTTGCTGTGTGCTAAGAAGTTATTGATTCAGTATTTGTACAAGGAAGTTGGTTGATTGCAGATCTATTTGATGTTTGATTGATATTCATGGATCCAGTTTCAAAATTTATGAAACATGGTCCCGAGAAGAAAAGAGAAGGTTTGTTGGACACCTAATCCTAAAGGGTTAGTGTGGAAGCCGAACAGACTAAGCAGTCCAAGGGACCTTGGGATGTGAATCCCAACGGTCACCATATTGTACTATAAATGTACATCTATTGTTAATAAAAAAATGAAATGAATGCCTTATCTTTCCTACTCTCTCGTTCACCATGTCTGTTTAACATGGTATCAGAGCCATGATGTGTGGCCTGTTTTCTCTGAGCAACTGGTCTGAGTTGCCTTGAATAGTGCTGGCCTAGTCTTCTGTAACGCTCCATTAATTCTGCCATCCCTGCATTCTGCTCCATATCCAATTACCTGCTTCATACGTTGCCATACGTTGTACTGTCCAGCGCTGCCCTTATTGTTCTGACATAAAGCCTCTGCCTTATTCCAGCTCTGCCTCTGCGTGAATGATGGCCTGACATCCTGCCATCCATAACCCACGTGTACCAAATCTCTGCGTGAAAGATTGTGAAGGATTGAACGCTGTGGGTGTAGCTGGATTGTTGAAAATGTTGGCCTGATAGAAGGCAGTACTGCACGCCGCGCACAGGCCATGGAAGAGTTTGTTGAAGAGAATTGAGTAAGTAGCGTACAAAGGGTTAATTCCTTCCTTTTTTCAGTTTAACAAATGCCTGAACCTACACCATTTCAATGGAAACATGCGCACTGATACATTCAGTACGCCACTGCCGCAATGTCTAAGATTTATATTTATTGTTATTTCTGGTCGGCACCTGTAAATGGCGTTGTTCTGCCGCCAAGGTACACGAAATGTTGTTTCCTTGCTTGTCTTAGAGGTTTTTATCATTAGAAGGTTCATGCGACCTTATTTATATCACTCTAAGAGAGATTCAGAAAGCTCGTCTTCGGCACCTCTGTTAGCTACCGAAGAAAGTCAATAAGCCTTTCGTAAGCTCCTCTTCTGACATAAAGCTCCAGTTTAAATCACTGCTCACTGTAATTAAATTCGTTGCCCATTGTAATAGCTCTCACCACACGAAGACAGTCATCAGATAAAGCCGTAGATGGCCCCGCAGGCTTTCCAGAGGAGAGGGATATGCAATGAATAATGTAAGGCTTTATACCTGTAATCGTGAGACTACTACATGTATTTCAAAATTCAGACAACAAACGAAAATGTCTTGGAAAGAGTTTTTGGCGACGCTGTGCGTTTAAACGAGTTGAGTGTGTTATTACTTCAAAAGCTGTTTTCAAAGAATGCTGATTTGGGATGTTCCATTATGTGTATCTGTCTTCATGTAACATTAAGCGAGCCTCCATTGTGCCACGTTTGTTTGGAATTTGTTTTCTAGATGCCGTCTGCTCATTTGACTATAAGGTTATATAATTGGGTGGTCACTTCAATTCTTGCCGTCTTCAATGGATTCAATTGTGGGTTTTAGTGAGACATGAGAATTGGGTTTTTCAAACAGTTTGTGCCTGGAACTCTCCATATCTGTATCGCTTACTGGTATTAAGGTCCCTATGAATGTAAAATCAACGTCTCTTATGGGCCGTTCATCATTATGTAAACCCTGTATATCGATGACAGTATTATAGCCTCATTCACAATTGAAGTTGTGAACAAGATAGATGTAAATCTTATATACCTTATCTTCTGATTTTGGCATCATCTCAGGATGATCATTTGTGGAGCATATTAATATTTGACATAGGATTGCTGATCTCCTAAAGCAAGAATTCAGAGGTATTTGCAATGTTTTAATGATGCATGAATTGCTCCTGTCTCATGGGGAAGATGTATATGTTCACATTCTGATAAAGCCAAAAAGCTCATTTTTGTGAGAAAGTGCTGACTGCCCAGTTCTAAAGCCTTCTGGCAAACTAAGAGCATTTGACTATGTGCATCCATATCGAAATATCTTGCTCCATGTAACAGAGACTGGCCCTGTAATTTAAACCGGCAGTCAGAGCCTTTGTTGAGGCCAAAAGGAGATCGGGCAGAAACTAATGAACCCGGGTTAGCTTGGTGAATGAAGTCATTTGATAAATTAGTGTGCCTTCCATTGCAAGAACCATATGGTGCCCTTGACTGTAGATAATATTCTCTGCATTCCTCAGCTACAAATTGTTTCTGAAATCCGATTGGAGACCCAAATTGTCCGGGCCTAGTTGCTGCCAACAATGCCTTTTGTCCACGGAGTGTTCGAATTTCTTCAAGCAGTTTTTGTTTCTGCAACTTAAGATGTTCAATTTCCATAAGATGATGATCCTCTCATTTTCAAATGAAAAGAGGTATTTTTAATATGTAAGTTCTAGCGTTGTTAAGCATTAAAAGTCTGGCAAAATGCAGCAGATGTTGATCCAGATATATACTACGCAGGGGGACACTAGATTATACCTTGATACGAAGACTCTAAGTTGATTTATGGTCGAGCCATATATATTTGATAAGTTTCTCATTAATATATTCTAATCTGAAATTATATCAAATGGAAAGAGCACATCTAAGTGCTATATATATGTTGAGGACCATCTTTACTTCCTAAATAAATTAAAGTCTGAAGTATTTTACTCTAAAGCACTATTGAGGTTGAATGTATGAATTTAAGGAAACTCTTCAGCAATATTTTATGCACATATTGTTGTTGAAACCAAATACCACTTTATATGGTACAACAAAGGACATCTTCAGCTAATTTTTTGATCATTCTCAGATTTTTTCTTGCACTAAACAACAGTATATGAAGGTATATTGAGAGCCTACATACTTGAAGATTTTTGAAGACAAAGTGGTATAAAAATCAATTTTTGCAGTGATATTATTTTGAAATGGATCAAATGGATGATGTATTAGAGTTACTGAATACCCTAATACATTCCAGTATTGATGGGATGGTAAAAGTTAGCAAGGATTCTCTCTCTAATATTCAAACCTGTTTGCAAAATGCACGAGAAAAGATCGATTTTTTGCAGCTTGAATCACAGCTACAGCAAGAAGAACTACAGCAATGGAGTCATCATTCTGAACCTGTTTCTATTCAGAAAATTGAAACAAACTCCCATAAACAACAAGTCAATAATGTTCCTGTTCATTCAAATAAAGCAGCAGTTTTACATGCAGATGCAGAAACTCAATCTGCACTTCCCAAGCCCATCATCAGACCTTAGGAACAGCTTGTCCACAACAAGCACAGAACTGGTCTTGGATATGACAAGGACTTGTCCTTTCATATTCCAGACTATGCCAAGCCCATTCAGTTTCAGAGTGCTAGTTTCATTTATGACAGTTCACCTGCTCCTCATGACAGTTCAGCTTCAGCTGTTCCAGACTCTGCTCCTCTTCCACAGCAGCAACAACAACAACAGATCGTGAAATGCCAACACTGTGATCGAGTTGGCCATTTGAAAGATC
>APFE031138565.1:0-74922 GCA_000404065.3 Pinus taeda | reverse complement strand
TGGTACAAAGTCCCTAACTTGTCCCATAAAGCCTTCGCCGTAGCTTCCCCTGATACATTCAACAATACTGAATCTGAGACACATAATCATATTGTGCTCTTTGCCTTCCGATCCAACTTCTTCCAGTCTTCATCGGTCACTCCCGTTGGTTTAGTACCCAGATTTACCGCGATCCACTGATCTTTATCCACCAACAGATCCTCCATCTTGAGTTTCCACAATTCAAAACTCTAACCATTGAACTTTTCAATCTCTATCTTTCCGTTGCTCGCCATCTTCTTTCACCACCAGAATCGATCTCACAGATCTCCCAGTGAACAGGGTCTACCACAGGCCCGAGCGAAACCCCTCAGCAACAAAGGCATCCCCTTGAAGCCAAAACAGCTCTGATACCAAATGTAGGTTTTAACCCCGTACATAAATTACCTGCATATGAATTCTAAATCACATGAAAAATATAAATGCGAGAGATAACACATAAAACAAATATACACAGAGATTTCCCACTGGATCCCAAAACCGGGACTACCAGCTTGATTTTTCATTATGTTCCTTTCAATGTTACAATACATATTTATACATGCCGAAGCATCCAATACCATGGACCGAAAACCATCGCGTCCAAAACCATGGACCGAAAAACCATAGGTAGGTTCGCCCAACCTAATATAGGGTCCAAAATTTTTTTTCTCGGGGCAATGCCCCGAATCCCGTATAGGGGGGCTACCCGCCCCCCTCAAACCCCCCGGATAGGGGGGGTTGCCACCCCCCCTGTGACCCCCCTGCTGCGCAATCGGCGCAACGAAGGGGGTGCTCCGCCCCCCCTGTAACCTCCCAGTTCACTACGTAAGTTAGTCGTGGAAAGAATATAACAAAACCCAACACTTCCCAAGGAGGTAGCTCATAGGGATGATACCAAGAGGTTAAATTAGGAGGATTCGACCTCATCTATGCGAAACCACCTCGAGCTTGCCACTCTAGAAGCTTCCAGATCACGAAGCTTCTCATCCTCTTTGGGAAAACTTCCTTTTTGAGACCATCATGGGTATGAAATAGAATAGAGCAATGCCATCACTGGCTTAACACAGTGCAATAGGCGATCATTGTGGTTTTGAGCTTCATAAGGGCGATGACCCTCATTTTACGGTTTTAAGAGCTATTTCTTTAGGGAAAGCTCGAGATATTTTCCAAGAAAAGTTAAAGGAGGTGTTAGCACTCAAATATACCTTAGGCTAAAATAAGGTAAGACTCAAGGCTACATCAAACCATGCCCAGCCTCGTAGCTAGCCCTACGAGGACAAGAGAGGGCTCTCTCTGGGTCAATCTCGGCAAAAGATGATCGATGAGACTCGAGATGACTGAAATAGAAGCTAATTTTAGGCTAGGTATGAAGTGCAGGGGTTTGATTTGATTTTGGGTTTTTAGGGTTTTGTTGAAAACAATGGGAAAGGCAATTTGGGCTTGGGGATGAAGCACAGTTTCTGCAGAGATCTAATTGGGGGAAGGAAGGCAATCGTTTTGATGCTTTAAAGCAAGTGAGATGGGTAGATCAGATTTCTGAGGAGCTAAGGAAAGCAAGGAAATCTCAAGGATTCTCCTTAAACTGAAGGAAACATGGAAATTTAAACAAACTTAAAGGCAGAGCATAACCATCGATGGATTCTACCTTAACACTTCATTTGTTCAATTGCAGAAGATGAAAGAAGGAAAATGATACACATAACAACTTACAATCGCTGAAAGAAGCACACCATCAAAGCATAAAGCCACATGGATCCCAAACAGTGCTGCAAAACCCTGGTCTTTCCTTAGCCAAAAATGCAGAGAAAATATGTACAATAGTATGCCAAAGCAATCCCAAGTGTCCAACCTCTCCAACCTCTGAAAAATGATTGAGAAATTACATCATATAGACCATCCTAACCCCTTTCCATGCCTCTAGGGGTCGAATTCCTCCTTCTAGGAGCAGTTTGAACTAATTCCAAACATAGAGCTGAAAACAAGGCATCCAAACAACCTGCCTCTAAAAGAAGGGAAACTAATTCATTACATTAAATGTTTGCTATTTTGTAAATGAATCATCTAGAATAGGTAAAAGTGAGCCCAAGTTACATGCCAAACATAAATTTACATCAAGATAACTCAAAAACTTCATCCACAAGAAAAATTGGTTCAACTGGCCGAATTTCTGTGCTGGAAGATGAAAATTTGACCAAAAATCTCTATGCGTCGCGCGCCTGAGCTCTATGCGTCACGCGCCTTTCAGCCTACTTTTGGAGCACTTCTGGCATCCAAATTGAGCTCATGATAGCTCATTGGAAAGCCCTGGATGTTTAATATCCAACCCAAGTGGAATTTCCAAATTTGGAGCTCATTTGCCCCTCCAAAACTTCATTCTCCCATAAGTACTTCCTGCTGGTGCAAAAGGTGGCAGCAAGGTGGTTTTCATGGTGTTTTTGGCCCTTTTGGTCATCCAAAACTTGATGAAATGCTTCAGAAATACTTGAGCATGCATAAATTACCATGAAAAACCCAAAAATATAAATTTTTCCTCCAGCAAGTGTCCCAATCATAAGCGCACGCGTCGACGCGCTACGCGTTGAGCTGAAAAACCTGTTTTAAGCCAAAATTTGTCAAAATGACAAAAATTTCTCCGAATTTTCTCAAATTCAAAGCGAATACCATCCATCATGTATCATGCTTAGCCAATGAAGCCTCAGCCAAAATCCGGAGTGGATCAGGTGTTTCACGACGCTTCAATGTCCTCCTGGTGTATGCAGTTCAATGGTGCAATCTCTGTGTTGGTCATATAATGTATCGATGTCCACCTCCATGATATTGCAAAATCTGTGTTGGCTTGAATGAGATGAAGAATGAGGATTTGGTGCTTTTGTTTTAAATGCCAAATGTGGGAGGAACTGTGGAAAATAGGGTCATGTGAATAGTGGACTGTGGGAAAATGAGCTATGGGAACAACATGATTTCAATTAAGTGAAGAAAATATGCTTGAGTCAAGTGAAATTAAGGATGTGAGTACAGTCACTTGACTGTATGGAATTTTGGAACCTATAACTGACATGAAGGATGGAAAGTGGTAACAAATGGCAAGTTTTAGGGATGGGATATAGGGAAATAGGAGAGGGACGAAGTGATATGAGTGATTTTGAAGGGAACAGGGAAACAGGAGGCATTGTATGATGACATGACAGTAGTGGGGAAAGGAAAATACAAGTGAGATATGGAATGTTTTGGCACCAAAGAAAAATTCTAAAACTTCAAATTCAAACCCTAAAGAGGCATTTATTTACAAAGAGAGTAGGGTTTGTGTTTTTCAACATTCATACTCTTACAACCGATCTTCAAACAACTACAAACACTGACCAAAGATAATAGCAAGATGATTTAAACTTACATGAGGCAAAGGAGACTAAGTGAATTTGAATTTTGAAGAGCAATGGCAAATTTTTTTTGTTCTGGCCCAATGCATAGCGCGCTCCCTATGCGCTGCGCGCATGCAAATTTACACTGGCATGTATGGGCCGCACGCACCCAATGCGTAGCATGCTACATAGTGCATTTTGCAGGAGGTCTTTGGAGGCCTTCCTGGTGTCAAAATTGGGTGCAAGATAGCTCGTTGAAAAATTATTTTAGTTTACTTTCCAACCCAACTAGAATGGTTCAATTTGGAGTTCATTTTCCTTGTCAAAAATCAAATCTCCCAAGAGTGTTCAAAATGTGCCAATTGAGGCTGCCTTAAGGCAGAGTGCTGTTGCAGTCAACTTTTGAATGCCTTCCTCAACTCCAAATTTAGCTCAGGATAGTTCATTGGAAAGATATTTTTGTCTGGTTAGCCTTTGACTCATCAAGAAAGTTATTTGGACAACCAAGCTAGGAGAAAGCTTGATTGTCCCAAGGTCACTTTAGAGGTGCATCAATTCTCCGGAGGTGATTGTATTTTTGACATTTCTCAAAAACCATGACACCTGTGTAAAACGTGAATGGGTTTTTTCTTCCTTGGCCTATTGTGGACAAAAACCTCTCTAATTTTTTCAAAATTCATCTTTGATTTCTCTGGAACATCTTTTGAGGGAAACTTATCCCGATGTGTGAAACAAGGGATTTTGTCGAAATGAAGCAAAATGAAGGGGATAAGCGGCTTCTAAATTCTTGGGGAAATTTTTGGAAGTAGGGAGGAATGTTGGGAAGTAGGGGAAAGTGGAATCTCATAGATCGAGTGAGGGGAAGGGGTCCAAAAGGGAAAAACACAGGCCTAGCTTAGAAAATTGCCAAGTTCTGGCAAGAAACTAGGGTTTGTGCAAAAATGACGAATTTGGGGGATCTCAGTGATGGGAAGTGTTTAATAAGGTACATTAAGGATAGGGGAAGTTTTGTAAACATCAGGATACAAGTTTTTTCGATGATTTGACCATCCAGGAGAAATTACCTCCAAAGCCCTAGGAGAGGGAAATGGACCTTACCTAGGCACAACTGAAGCATGAACAAGCTGTAAATGACCCAATGGAACTTGACATGATGATGAAAACCCTCTGAATAATGGTACACTCAGCTGAATGGTGACATGGACCAACATTTGGAAAATTTTGAAAAGAGTGAAAACAAACCCTAGACCTAATGCCTAGTGACCAAATTTTGCTTGAAGACTCACTAAAATGACAAAATTTTACCTTGACACTCTGAGACCATTTTCTAAGAGCATATTTGATACTAGAGGAAGGCTGGAAAGACTGACACTAATAGGAGGGATTTGAACTGTATACAAATATGAGTATACTGTATAATGATCATGTTTCAGGCACTTCATCGAATGTCACAAGGAAGTGTAAGGGACGTGACAAATGAGGAGTGATGGTTGATATGATTTACAAGCTTTTGGCAAGGATGAGGACACACACTGTCAGGAGACATGAAAATCAACGACGCATATACACATAGATATTTCATCTCAAGACATGATTCCATGGCATGGACGCAACCATCCAGATGAGGAAGACTATATGAAAATATCCATGGTATGGGCGCAGCCATCCAGATAACAAGGATCATCACAAATATAAAGTCTCATGGTATGGTCACATCCACCTGTATAGTAGAAACATGTGCACAATCACGAATGACATATAAACCCATGTAACTTGAGTCATAACAGACAAGACTCAGGGTCTTTCACTCCATCTTGACTCGATCAATGTACAAATCCCAACATGCGAGTAAAAGTGTTGAAGTCGAACATGCTAGAAATCCACCTGATTACCAGCCAATGATGTGGACTGTTAACAGGTACGAGAGAAACCACCAATAATGGCAATGGATCTCAAGGTACAATAGTACAATTCATGAATGTGATAATGAATCTGAGGTTGAACACTTGTGGAATCACCCAATATAAAGCCAATAATGAAGACCTGTCATCAGATGCAAAGAACTGGCCATTAAGGCATGCCAGCTCTAAGGTACTAAAAGGGAATTCCTAAGTCATCTTCTTGGATAATGAGCTGAAGTTGACAGGAAGTGACCCATTGATGGAGGGAAATGATGAATCCCCCATCATCGACCTGAAACAAGGAATAAAGTGGAATAATATTCAATACTATAGCAATGAATCAAACAATGTATAGGTAAATAACTACAGATTGGACTTCTCTTGAACATATTGGCGACACACTCTGGAGTGTGGAAGCATCTAACTCAACATAGGACTAAAGGTCATGATGACATTGTTGAATATTCAAATGAGAGGAAAAATGGATCACCCAAACTGAGAGGAAAAGTGACTGAATGAGGATATCCCAAACCCGACACAAGAGCAAAAGAGTGTCATGTTCAAGAGCGACATGATGCCTATACAAAGGATGTCTCATCTTCATTTTTCCTTGCTATTTTGAGCAAGTACCCCAATTATTTTCATCGCAAGATTAAAGGGGATATCATATGCTTTTCATGTAAGTTCATTCTTCAGATCAATCCATCTTAGTAAGTTTTACGAGCCCTAGGAAGGAGAAGCTCAGTCTCATCATGGTGGCGAGTCTTTTGTTGCAAAGTTTTAATGAGCTTGACATAATAATAGCTCGATATATTTTTTACATTTAGAGAGTTTAAAAAAGAAACAGAAAAGAAAAATCCAACGTGTCCCTTTTCATAATTTTTCCCTCGAACCTGAAAAGGTAAAAAATATCTAAGGGAACCACTTGACCATGTCAACCAAGGTGTACCTTTTCATAAATAATCAATCTCAGCCCGAAAAAGGGGTAAATGTATACTGAAGTGACATTAATTCATTTACTTTAACGAGTTCAAAACGATAAGTACTCGTCACTCGTTTTAGTTTTCGAGAGTTAGAAAAGAGCTGAAAGATGACTCTAGGGGGTTCCTTTTTTGTTTGTTTAATGAGTTTGAAAAAGAGATAAAATAAAACTCCTAGAATGTTAATAATGATCACCATTCACATTGAAGGCACCTCTAACTGCGCAATAAACACACCCGTCAGTGACATCGAGAGAGAATATTAAAATATTACACAAAATATTGACAAAATGACTTTCAAAACTTCTAAATAGGTAAAAGTAATTTCATTTTTTACCATTTTACCAAACTGAACTCTAAAAGTTCTTTTTGTGCCCTAATTCTCTTGATTTTCTAATGCTTGTTGTGGGAGATCCAGGGTACTATTTCACGAACCTCTACAACAGGTCAAAACCTCATCCTTGCTCTTGCATTTTATTACTTTTTTATGAATTTAAAATGGTGATTATTATGCTAGAAACGAGGATTTTTAAAAATTTAGGGTGTTGAAAACCATCATGGGTATGGTTATCGGACCTGTGATGGTCACGCTTGAGCCTAAAGGCTCATGCAATTCCATCACACTATTTGTAAAAGTAGGTTCGATGGCTCCAAGGACGGATTTTAAAGAAATAAAACTATCTTCAAAGAGAAAAATGATGATTTTGATCCATGAAAAAGGCATTAATAAGTTGTTTAAATGTTGTTTTTGAGGAGAATATGGTCTTGGAGTGGAAAGAAAGAGGCCATGAGGCCGAAGATCATCAAGTGGCTCAAGATCCTGCATGCATAAATGCTCTGAGGGATTGCAAGTTGCCAAAATTCTTCAGGACCACAGGGTTAAGGGCTTAGATGGAGTTGATGCCCTATCAGATCAGTCTCTGGGATGTAGATCGAGAGATATTCATCATAAAAGGCCATGAACTAGAATTAGAGGAGATGGATATCCACTTCATCACAAGATTGTCTCGACGAGGGGAAGGAGTTCAACTCTTTAGATCTCACCGAGGGGAGTGTACCAAGGGTTTAGTCCAGAGGCATTATCCTGGTGCTGAAATAACCAATAAAGGCAAGGTGAAGATTGCAAAAATCACCAAAAACCTTGTTTTGAGAACAATTTTGTTCATTATAGGAAGTGTGTCCAGCACGCAATCCTTGCATGAGGCTTCAAAATCCCAGTTCCAATATGTTATCACATGATTGACCCCCATTGTTTTCAATTTGTGTGGAGGTCTTTTGGCAAACATGAAACATCAGCTGAACAAGGGGAAGCATGAACGCCTAAAGAAATTCAGGTTTGGTTCTATACTAGTGACCTTCTTTTTAGAGTGAGTGCCCCTATTTTGGTATCAGTGGGCAGAGGTACCAGATCCTGCCTCTCGAGATCCGAGATTTGTGAGATTGAGCCAGCTCATGCCTCGAGGAGGCACGAGTCAACATATCTATTTCTGTAGAGAGGATTAACCTTGTCAACAAAATGGTAACTCCACTAGGGACCTTCCCAGATTATAGTTGAAAAGTAGAATGAGAGAGATGGCCTACCTCGCTCTGATGCTATTCTGATTTCCTTTGTTGAGATCCTCAAACCGCTTGTGTCGCGGAATTGCTCTTGCATCTTTCAACACTTATGTACCTACAGAAGTGATCAAGAGATAATGAAGAATGCCAAAACCAATAGAAAATCCAATAATAACCTACTTAGCTAATCAAGGAATGCCATGCTAATACATACATGAACATATATATTTTGGGAAGATGAACAAGGAGCTGTATATTATGTAAAGAATAAAGGGAAGCTTACAGCCATATCCTTGTTGTTGAAAGGCTCTCCTTGAGTGGTAATCCAAGTCCAAGCCAAGAAACTCTCCAAACACTCCTTCTCCTAGTCTAATGAATATCCTCTATGCACAAGCTCAACATAGGGGTGAAAATGCACATAGACCAACCATTTGGGAATGGGAGAGGAGGAATTTATAGACAGGGAAAGGGAGTTAGGACTCCTCCAAAGATAGTCTTAGGCCCATACCTCAAGGAGGTAGCTCATAGGGATGAGACCAAGAGGCCAAATTAGTAGGGTTCGGCCTCATCTTTGTGAAACCACCTCCAGCTCGTCGCTCTAGAAGCCTCTAGATCACAAAGTTTCTCATCCTCTTTGGGAAAACTTCCTTTTTGATACCATCGTGGGTATGAAAGAGAACAGAGTGATGCCATTCCTGGATTAACACAGTGCAATAGGAGATCATCGCAGTTTTGAGATTCATAAGGGAGATGACCCTCATTTTAGGGCTTTAAGAGTTATTTCTTCAAGGAAAGCCTAGGTATTTGCCAAGAAAAGTTAAAGGAGGGATCTGAACTGTATACATGGATGAATATACTATATAATGATCATGTTTTGGGCACTTCATGGTATGTCACAGGGAAGTGCAAGAGGCGTGACAAAATATTGTGTAACAGTTATAAACAAGTTGCAAGAGCAACCAACTGTCCCAAAAGCATGGAATAGTGAAACACTTTCCAAAGAAATTCTAAAACCCAACTTTAAGTATAAAAAGATTCAAAAATTACAAACTCTAGGTTGACATAGGAATTTCACCAAAGAGATGGAAAAAATCAACAACAACTAATAAAAATATGATTTCAAGCCTCATTCATACAAGAAAGACACAAGAAACACATGGCTAAACCATAAGCTAACGGCAGAAATGAAAAAAATCAATGTTTTCAATCTATATGTGATTGTATAACACCATAAACCCGTATGTACATGACATTTTCTGAAGAAACTACTGTATCCGCGGGTTTATTCGAAAAAAAAACATGTATGTATGTTTTGGTATGCAACAAAAAGAGAATATAAAAGGAAAAAATGGAAAAAAATAAAATGTTGTCCTAATCCAAGAGGTCAAGGTGATTGACCAGATCTCCTAAGAGTCGAGAAGGCCATAAAAATCAAGAAATAAAATACCAAAACCCAAATCATAGAATTAAAACCCTTATAGGAAATACTTGATGGTATTCCCCAACGAAGTCACCAATTCTATTTGAGGGGGAGTTCTCTAAGGTAAGCGTTGACAACCTGAACAGAGTAGAAAAAGAAAATCAACAAGAAGTAGTTAAATAAGAATTCCAAACATGTGAATTATTAAATGTGGATTTGGAAAGTTACCCAGGGGTCCCAAGTTTGATGATGTTCCCATAGGGTCCAAACCCTCTTCTTCCCCTAAAATCAAGAAGGCCTGCAAGTCAATTCCAAGAAGCATATACATGATATATAATTTAATGTGCACACATAAAATATATGTTATATCCTCAGATATACACATATAAATTGTTATTCATGAGACAATAGCATACTAGGAACAATACATGGGCTTCTTTATTGATAATCAACAATAGGTACAGGAAGGGTAGGACATGATCTAATCCAAAGCACCAACGAATCCATCCTCTGTATCCGTCTATCCCGAGCCATAAAGACAGCCTCTCTAACAAATGCAAGGAGATTCTATAAAGATGATGGACATATCTACGAAGGAAACAAGGGTTTCCATAAAGACTTGGAGGGCAAGAGGCACGGGAAAATCAAACTTGATCAGGGAGAAAAATGGGTGTAATGTTGATAGCCCCTCTCTTATGTCTTTTAGGCCTATTGAAGGTGTGTATATATACCACATGGAATTAGTTCATTCAGTTGTGCTATGGTCTCTTGTAGGTGGGCTCTCGATAAAACCCATGAACCCCACCTGAAAAATAACATGTTATTTTATTTTCTCATATTTGGAAAGGTATATGTAGTTTCCAAAAAACCGATTCATCGATTTCCATTGTTTAGAAAAGTGATTCGCCCAAATTTTACAATATAAAATTATTTTATCTTAAAAATTGCCAACAATATATAGAAAATAAATATAAAATCATTATAACTTTGAATAATTTTACAAATAAATCAATAATTCTTTTATAGTTTGCATATTAGGGACTAGTGTGACTTGCCAATGTTTTTAAACTTCAAGATAGTTTTCCATGCTTAAAATTTTCCCTGGTAGTTATAGAACCCATGTATGTATGTGCTTTTCAATGGGCAGAGTCACGTATGGAATTTGAAATATTGTTTTCTAATATAGGATCAAGATTGCATGGGAAAAGGATGCCTAAGACCATACAAGAGCATAAACTCTATGGGAGTGTTAAATGATGCTATAACAAGCTGGAAAGAATAATGAATGATGTCTAATTTTTTATGCCCATAAAATATGATAAAATGTCACTCTTCCAAGATAACTAGTTCAAATTGATCCCCAACAAAAATGCCATGAGATGTTGAGGCCCATAAATTAGGCTAAGATGTGTTGTAGTGTAGATCCTAGGAACATCTAAGTGTGAACTTAATTTTTTGTTTTGTTAATATTTTTCCATTTAAATATGTGCATAAAGTCATGTATCATTGTTTCACATATTTCTAAGTGTATTTCTGTGATTTCTAGATTTAGTTTTTAGTTTCTTCATTCTTGGCCTAGAATTTTGATAAGAAAATATAGATGACCATAATATGTAGAAAATTATAACATATATTAATAAATTCTGCGAATGTGTGGTTATGAAATGACTATGTCGTTGTCTTGAATCTAACTATTGTTTCAGAAGTTGAGTTTAGGTTCATGCATAATGTACCTTATTTTTTCCTATAAAATCATCACAAGAGAGCAAAGTAGCATCGCAAACTATTATACCCATTAAATTAGTATCTAAATGCATTTGATCATGTATTCATTTATGTGTTGAGTGTATATAAACTAGTTAGAATCTTACTAGTATTTATTATGAATTTGAAGATTTTCACATTATCTACATACAACATCCATTATGACTGTTCAAAAAGGTTCTGATATCATACATGAATCACATTCAAATTTAGCTTTGATTTATTTTCAAATGTGAATCACATTGGAGAATTAGGGTTAAGGGAAGAAGTATTAACCATTAACATAATATTGTTGATTTTCATTTCCACTAGTCATAAGTTGGAGTATTCATGAACCTTCATTTTGACATGAAGAGTTGGAAATTTTGGTGAGGCTAAAAATGGAGAACATATCATAACATATTTAAAGGAGTAGTTAATAATTCCTTTAAAATTGTCAAAGTCTGGTGGGTAGTTGATCAATTCATAATTCAACTTCTAGAAAACATAATTTTATTGCAAATTTTCCATTTCTTTCAATACCCTTGTAAAACCTATTAAAGAAGTCAAGATACACTTCAAATGACCTTGATCAATTTTACAAAAACTAAAGTAAACCATCATATAGATGTCATAAGTCACTTCAATTTAAAAATTCCATACGACATCACAAGAGATCAAGTTTATAACACAAAATGCCATAAAAATTGCATGAAATTGTATTTATATGTATCAAAGTTTCAAAAATGAGTTGGGTACATGAAATTACATGAAGAGAAGCAAACATCCAAATATTTACTGCAGAATTCCTCCTATGAATAGCTTCAAAACCTCCTAACAATTCCAAAAAGATTTTGACAAATTTTCCTATAGCTTATGATTTCTCTCTTTCAAAATAATAAATGAGGTGTATATATAGGCACTCAAGAACAAATACCTCACCCTAAATGTAATATTCCTAATGGAAATTTTACAATGATAACAAAGTCATGGAAAGATAATAACACATAATTTTTCAAAAATGCATACACATAAACTAGAAATATCTCCAAATCAACAAATTGGCCAAGATTTTATTAATAATAGTGTTGTGGTACAAATGAGTCGGAGAAAATGCACTGGGGCTTCTACAAGGAAAGCTACAAGCACTGGGTGATGAATACAAGAATGCTCGACAACTATAATAGGAAGCTCCCCTAGAAAACTGTGTTGATGCTCCAAAACTGCACTACTGCTTGACTTCTCCCCCTGAGTTTCCCCCTCTAGAGTAACTATAAAATTCTATAAAATTAGGAGAAGGCTCCTTGCCCAAAACTGAGAGAAACCAAGAAAGGGTTTGGCCTATCTCCAAGACAAATTGAAACCCACAAAATGGTGCAAATTCCCCAGCTAACTAGCAATTTTCCCTACTATAAGAGTTAGGATTTCATGTATGAATATCACTCGAAAAATTCTATAAAATTATCTATAGACTCCTCTCAATAAACCCACAAAAAACCAAAAAGGGTTTCGGCTGAGTCCACCAATCCTCGGTGGCCCCAATAAGTGAAAATTGCACAGTTTGGCGAGAAAACACCCCACAAAACTAATACTGTTGAATTAAGCCCAAATCCACGATTGTAAATATCTCCTAAATTTGGCTAAATTCTCCCCTAAGGAATACCTCCAATATCTGACCGTTGTCTCTCCTAAACCTCTATTCCTCCAACCCCTATGCACTTCTAGAAATGTAGAATTTCAGCCCCAAGAATTCTCTCGACTCAACCTAGCTTAAATAACTTGCAAATATGCCCAATGAAAACTCTAAATTGAGCTCCCCAAATTGCCTCAGTAGGGAGGCACTCACGGTTCTCTGAAATGAGGGTGGAATTCCCGCTCAGAAATTCCTTGTGCTGAACAACACAGTTGTCTTGGCTAAGTAGCTCAAGATAACTAATGTTGAATTATCAAATGATCAAAGATACCAAATGGAGGCCTCCAAGCTATATTTATAATTTCTAGTCCTCTCCCTTCGTGGTCCCCACCTTCCACTAATAAAAAATTAGTTTGCCACCATTCTTCATTAAAATAATAATTTCCACTTTTCTACCACAAAATAATATTTTCTCCTTTTTATTTAATATCACCAAAAATTTCTTGTACTTAAGCAATATCCTATTGCTCCAAATGTTGGCCTAGCTAATGGTAGGGTTCCAGATGTGCCACTGCACCACTCCTTGTTGTTGAACATCCTTCCATACTAGCAATGATCCCCATGTCAACAGTAAATCACCAGATTCCAATGGAATATCTTAATGATATCCCCCCGTAGAAAGCAGCTCACCCCTGAGGCTAGATGAACCGTCAAAATACTTTTGTACCTGGATTCCATGCTAGTCTCAAAATGGTTCCACCATGCTAATGTTGTGCCAATCTAAATATGACAAACTTCCCATCATGCTCAGATTGTATCCTCCCCTCTCAAAACCTAATGGTGGGATATGTATGAAGACCAAGCTTATCCTGCTTAGGCATCTCCATGATGTCAGTGTCTACCCATCCACTATCAATCTCAATCATGAGAAGCAACAAGATAAATCTACCTCGCCATACAATGGAGATTCCAACAATCTCCCATGCATCATTGTTGGCTTAAGGGGGCCTGACCCAGGTTTAGAGTTATTAGCGCCAACCAAGAAAACCCTAACTGTTGGCCATTTTGGAAATAACCTACTTAGCGCAGGCTGTAGTCTTAGCCAAAGTAGTATTCAAGGATGCTAGAACCAAGTTTCTTCATCCAGAGGCCTGTATTATGGTTTCCTAAGGTTCTTATAACTTAGATTTGCCTTCATGCAAATATATTCCTTGCAACTATCATCTACCAAAATTGTACATAATTAAGTCACAGGCCTTCTCAAAGGTACTTGATTGTATTTAATAGGCATAAAAGACATAAATTACCCACTTTTGCGTAATAAACTATATTTTCTGAAGCCTTTATGACCTATATATGCCTTCACGCAGATCTATTATTTCTTAGCAGTTAACTACAACAAATATATTTAACAACTCCCCAAAATCCGCGAAGGTGGTTAAATATCCTTATTATGCAGAAATAAAGCATTACTTAAAATAAAATAGATCACATAGTGAAAATGCATAACTTAAACAGAAGTAAATAAACAACGCACATATGCACAAATTCAGCTCAAAAAACTATTTATTAAGAGGTAAATGTTCAGATACAAACTTCTTATCCTGGTCCACTAAGCTTCAGGGGCCCGAGCACTTAGCTGCAGACTTACCAATGTCTCCGCACACTTACTTGTAGGAGCCTTCCCCTTTCACCTAAGTATGGGAAACAGAGTTTTCCTACCTTAGCACCTTGCCCTTACAACGATTTTCTATCAAAAGTTATCTCTTAGACTCACTATGACGCAACTATATATAACCCTTTCATTACAATACCATGGCCCGCAGACCATGGGTGAGTCTCAAAACTGATTTATCACCTACCCATACAAGGGGCTAATGCCCCTTTGACTCTTACTTAGCTCATCGCTCTGCTTCCATATTTCATGGAGACTTTACATTCTTTCACAAAAACTATTACAAAACTTGACTTTACTTACAAAATTTGACCCTAGGGATCCCATCCCAACATGTCACCAACATAAATATGGTGACTTGCCCTTGAGTCGCTGAGCTGGCTTCTCCACATTGTGGTGTATTTCACTGAACTCCATCTTCAATATTTCAAGGCCCGTTATGATCTCTGTGGCGGCCTCCTACACTTCTTGGATCAACTTCTCTGTAGTTGGCCCCTCCATCGCGAGGCACATGTTCCTTTGTGTCTTCTCGAAATTCATTAGCTTCTCTTCGATAACTAGAGTAATTTGGATCGCTTCCTCTATGCCTGGTTTAATCCTACCATTTAAAACTTGTTCTTTGTGTTGCACCTCCTCAACCTGTGCCTACAACACCTTCATTTCTTGTAAGCATTCAAAGCCTTGGACTAGCACCAAAGTTTGTGCAGTCACCCTGATCTCATCGAATTTCAATTGTGCCTCTCTAATCTCTATATCCAATCTCTCCAGGTTTGAGTCCTCCTAGAAAGTGTTCCATATATCCATTACATGTTCAAAGAGACAATTACTACCCATTACTACACTATCCAAGGTAGTCATGTGTTCCCTGATGGTTGTGTCGTACTGCTCCTTAACCTCTATCAGAGTAGTTAGCTGCAGTTTCAATTGCATTTCCGAGGTCTTCATATAAAAATCAAAAGTAACTTTCCCTACCTCCTCCTTAGACTGTCACACTGGAGTGAAAATTTCTGAACCTTTGTTGAAGTGGTCGTATCCTCTAGAATGTGTAGCTCTCGTATTGAATTACACACTTGTGTAATTGTTGCTTCTAGGCTCTAGCTTTGCACTACTAGATCTTCTTTTTCCTTTAGAGGCACAATATTTTCGGTGAAGATCTACTCCTTTTTCACTTTGACTTCATTAATTACCAAAAGCATGCACTGCTCTCTAATCTGAGTTGATTTGAAACCCCTTGATGAAGCACGTGGTGGGTCTGAAGTGGCAATGCAACTAGATTCATACCCAAACCCTTGATATTTCAAGCTAAGCATTAGCTTCCTCTGACTCTATGCACAATGTCCCTTCTAGAAAGGGAATGAATCTGAGGTCCAAATTTCGTTCCATTTCAATTATGCTCTCGCTCACGTGCTGCAGGCTCGCTTGAACCCCGCTCACTTGTCCCGCCCTTGCTAGAATTCTTCCTGCTTGGATCTACAACTCGTCCATCTCCTTCGGAATGCTCCCTGGTGTCTACATGTTGTTGCCACAATTCCGTTATTGTGTCTCAAACCTTGTCCCTGATCTCATCCAAGTCCCCTTCAGTGAGGACCATTTGGTCTATGTGTGCCTATTTGTTTTGTCCAATTTTTTCTTTTTCCTCATTCCGGTACTTGTCTCATTTTGTTGCTTTGATAGCATAAAGAGGGTTCTCTTCTTGTCAACCCCACCTCCTAACTTCCCAGACTGTACCTATTCTTTTGTGTGTTCGGAAGCTGATACTTCAACTTCTACATTTCCCTCTTTTGTAGCGCACTCTTTATTGGCAATTTCCTTAGCAGCAACTTCTTTCCTTTCCTGCTCACCCAACTCCCACACTATTGCTTGTGCTACTTCTTTCTACTTTTGCATAGCTATCATCTGTATATAAGAGATTTCTCTACCTTCGCTGGTACCTATGCCCAAATTAGTGGGTTTTCGCCACTTTGTTGTCCATAACCCCACAATCTCATGTATATTGGCCTCTGTAACTAGGTATGGCAGTTTGTGCCCTATCTTCTTAGGGTCTCGCCTTGTGCAGATAGATACATTATGAAAATTGGCCTTAAATTATGCGAAGTCCTGTAACTTCTCAAATAATGTTGGAGATAACCTTGGCCTTTGACTTATCATTGTGTGGAGATCCATATAGACCAAAATCCAAAAGACTTTTGACTCTGTGATCATCTCTAGATCCTTCATCGCCCATAGTGAAGCGAACTCCGCTACCTTTGGTAAGTCCTCATCCTGCAGAGGGAGTTGACTATCCTCCTGTAGTCACCCTTTAACTAATACAATCAACAACAAGAACAAGGCATAGTGATATGCCTTGCTTTCCTCCTGTGCTTCATGGCAAATAGCTAAAAATTCCTTGCAAATGTATTGTTCCCAGTTGTACTACAACCCCTTTGCTCACTATGTAACCAACATAATTATTGGCATTGGAACCTTGTCCACGTGACATTTTCGCATGACCTTCCTAGCCAAAATTTGAACAGAAAACTGCACCGTCGAGTCTACAATAGAGCAGATAGAGTATATGTGTGACTTGTTGACCAATCCATATTCAATTTTCATTTTATCTCCAAGTTCTTTCTCCTTGCTTTTGCCTCCAAATTCCTTATCTGGATCTTCCCCTTTATAGGGAAACTTTGTAATTCTATGGATCAACATGTCTATCACTATCTGGCACACACAAACAATATTGATAATTTCTCTATGAAAGTGTGGCACACGTAGGATATGTAGCAATCTAGATTGATTGATGCCTTTTACCCATTTCAGCAGTTCTAGCCTTGTGACCATAGTCCCTTCATAGCAAATCTTAGTCATGTATTTATTGGTGGCCAAAGGAGGAAATTTCTCATGGTTAGCGAGATCCAAATCCACCAATTTTAACACAGGGATACACATTAAGAATGTGCCTTCGAGTACGACTTCTTCCAACAATAGCAGTGTAGAGATCGTTAACATGCCCGAATCTGGGTCCTTCATTACCTTTTCTTTCCCCTTCCACAGAGGGATATATGTTGAGAGCCTAGTGATAGCTCACCCTCTTCAACATCCAATTCCTCAACTCCATCGTCGAGTTCTTCTATGTCTAAATCCACCGGCTCCTCTAGCTTCTTTGCCTTATCCTTTCTCTCTTTCTGCTGAACCTCCTTAGGGTTCTTCCTCGGGGACTCTCTTGCAAGTACATGTTGCCATTTCTTCTATTTCTTGTTAGCAGTTGATTTCTTCAGCCTAGGTGACATCGAAGCCATAAGCATAGATGGTGTTGTCCCTTAGGAAACCAATTTCTAGATTGTGGAGAAATTGTGCCTACGACATTAAAGTATTATTATGCATCTCACTCATTTGTATAAGGTGTCTTTATCTTGAGGAGTATGAAGAGAATTATCTTAAAACACTTGATATATAGTTGATATGAAAGTCTCAATATGCCATGTGATGTTGAATATAAATGATGTGTGAAAAATATTTTGGGAAATTATAGACAATATGTTGTGTTTGACAAAAACTATTATCTTTAACTTAGAAGAAATATAGAGAAAGACGTTTCAAACATGGGAGTGCTATTTTAAGGAAATTTAACTTTATTCACAACAACAAAAAAACACTCACAAATTCATTACCATATTTAAAGAGAGGGAAAGACAAAATGACACATAACAGAAAGCTTACAAATCATACCCAACACTGTATGGAAAACTCTTGATTCTTTCATTCATCATATATTTATCAAGCACAAAATTATGTAGTCTCCAGATTCTCGAAAATTTGGACCTTTCTTCTTTGATTTTTCCTCTTTTTATACATCATAGGACATTTGGTAACTAGCAAAACTGTCAAACTACTTAACTACTTTCTAACTGCCTAAAGTAAAAATTTATTTCAGAACATTACATTGGAGGGATAAAGACACCTTATTTTCCTTAAGAAATAAGATAACATAAAATGGAAAGGAATTAAATTATGATTGGTGATTTCTGGTCACTCTTCGAATCAGTAGCTTGAGTAGATGGTCATGTTGGTGCATCTTTTGTCTACTTTATCATCCACTCTTTGCATTTTCTCCATTTCAGTCTACTTTTGTGCACAAAGGCTGAATAGCCATTCTCTAACCTTCTTTTTGAAAAAAATTGATTAGGGTCATAAGCCCACTCAACCACCTATAAGAGACACATGTCATCCATTAATTTGTCAACCTCTTGAGAAGCCTGTCTAGTGTTCACAATGAAGGGTCCTACTACTCTGGGCAATTTAAAGAAATAACCCTTCATGGGAACAAAATGAACCTGATCCACATTCAAGCTCTGTCTGACAAAATCAAGAGAAAAGAGTCTAATTGGCACAAACTTTGGTAATCTATATGGTTTGATTGAGGCTCCATAATGCTTAATCTCTGCATTCTCTTAAAATACAAACTAGTCTCCACATCTTACATCCTTACTCAATTGAAGGAATTCTTGAGCTCTGGGAAGAAATTTTTGTGGCAAGGTCCCATTCAAAATCTTGTAGGCCACTCGAAGGAATGAAGAAGTAAATTCAAACAGGCCACCATCTCCTAGATCACCCATTATCAGGTCTGTCAAGAACACCACTGACTGGTTCTTTTTGTTTAGGACAAGAATATTTAGGTCCAAATTTGTTAAATGTTCAGCATTCTGGGACAAAAACAAATAAGTGATAACTAAAGGAAATTTGAAGGAACTAGTAAGTGATAGAGTCATGAATTGAGTATTAATGGTGTCCACTGAAAATTTTGGAATATTTGATATCACTTTTGGTTTCATCATCAAAGCGAAAAATCCCAACACTGCTTTATTAACTAGTCTACAGTCTTCCTTTCCTCGAATTTTACAAATTACCTCAAGATTGGTATTATATCTACTGCAAAGACATATAAAGGAAACACATTTTCATCTGGAGGGAACTGTCTAGATTTAGGAGCTAGGAATGATATAGCATAAGAGAACTCCCGAGATGACAGCTTGTTATAATGTGAGACCAAAGACTCTTCAGTAAAAGTGACTTAAGTTCCATAGGTAGGGTAGTTAAAAATTTGGTGAATTAATTGAGAGGTTACTTGGAAGACACTCTCCCCAAACTCATTCATCACAAAACACTTCTTAGGGTACATAGATGAGGCTAACCACAGAATGAATTCTGGGAACAAGTTATTTTTTTGAGACAAATGCTACTATGACACCTGACCTAACCATTGCCATAAATACAGGTGACTTATTATGGTTCAAAGTAACTTATTGATATAGGGGAAGGTGCTTAATTATGTAAAACATGTTGGAAATATCATGTTCAACGTCCATTAATAGGGTATGGATGACGGAAGGGGAACTTACTTGTTTGGCCATGGTGTCTATCGATGACAGTTGCTGACTTGGAATATTGAACTGGATGTGAAGCTGCTCGATAGCGAAAGCAAGTGACTAGTACAATGGGGTTTTGTTTTCCTTTTATACATGGTAAGAAAAACGGAGGGAAACATGGAATTAATGCAACTAAATAATGGAGTAGTAGAGATGAGGTGACAGGGTATGGTGAGTGTGTTGGACGGAAATGAATGGGAGCAGAGGATGGGGTGCCAGAGGTGAGGTGCAGTGAAACAATGTTGGGTGGCCTGCTGCGGAGGTAGGGAGTGTACAGGTGGTTGATCAAGGTTGAAACCCTGTAGAGATTATGGGTCGTAGATTTCAGTCATCCATGTTGACGTCAGGGTCAACTGCGAGGGTTGGGTTATGAATTATAAACCGTGCTCCTTATTCCCTCGTAGGGTACTTTATGTGTCTCCTCTGTCGACCTTTGATCATGCTTCACAAATGTGCTCGAGCTTTAATAGATGGATCAGGCCCACTTTCATAACATCTTTAATGCTGCTGTTAGTGTAACAAATACTCTAAAATTTATAATTCTCTTTTGATTTTCAAAATTTAATATTCCATTTTTTTTAATTTTGAGTAATATAAAAAATGAAAATTTAAACAAAAGAGTAGGCTACAACACCTGGCTCCACATGGGGATAGTGATTTTGTCATAGAAACACTAAGAATTGTAGATTAGTTCCTTCACTTCCAGCATGGAGTCATGTATTTCTTTCCCAGATTTAGCTTTATAAAAAATGTACAATGGATTCATCCCGGTATTTACAATGACAAGGTGAATGTGGCTTAGAACTGGAAATAATGTTTGAGATACTACCCATTGACAAGCAGTTGTAAATTATTTCCATCTAGGTTCTCCAGGAGAAATGTATTATTTGCCCTTGCCTCTGTAATCCTGAATAGGCCATACCAGAGATGGTCAAATTTCCCATGTTTGCCTTTGTCTTCTCTCCTAGTATCCCACCTTAACACCAAGTCTCTCGATTTAAAATCAATTTCTTTAGCTTTTCTGTCAAAAATACCCCTCAGTTTTTATTGATACATAATCAAATTATCTCATACCTTATCTCTGCTTTCATTCAACTCCATTACCTTATGCATCCTCCTCCTGAATCATTGCAATTACAGGTTTCACAAGTTGATTAGGAAACAGGGCTTGCATTCAATACACTAGCTCGAAAGGTGATTTTCCTGTAGACCTTTTTGTGGTCACTTAGACGGCCCAAAGAGAAAATTTTAATTTTGAATCCCTGTCCTTCTGATTCTCTGCAATGGTTTTTTTAAGAATTTTCATCAACATTTTGTTGGTGGATTCAGCCAATCCATTCCCTTGAGGGTGATAAGTTGTTGAATGAGATAGAATGACATTATGTTTCTGACAAAAGCATCAAACTTAATTGAACTGAACACCATTATCAATTATGATTTTGATAGGGCACCCAAATTTGCTAAGGGTGTTTTCCTCTAAAAACTTCAGCACCACTTGGCCATTTTCCTTTTTAGTAGGTACAACTTCTACCCACTTGGTGAAATAATCAGTTGTTGTAAGAATGCATTTGTATTGTCCACTCGAAGGTGGATTAATCTCTCCAATGAAGTCTAGCCCCCATTGTCTGAATGGTTCCTCTATGAAGACTGGGATCAATGGCAATGGGGCTAACTTCTTTTTTTTCAGTAAAAAGCTGACAATTTTTACAACTTCTGACAAACGTATATATATCACCAAATAAGATAGGCCAATAAAAGCATGCTCAGAGAATTTTTTGTGCTGTGACCTTCCAACTATAATGGCCACCACATAACCTTTCACGATAATCCTTAATCATTTCTGTAAACCCGTCTTCTATCAAACATAGCAGCAAAATTCCCATAAGATCTTTCTAGTACAATCTATCTTGCACAATAACATATAGTTGTGCCTTGATTCTTAGTGCTCTATATCTTGTTCTATCCAATGACTGAGGACAAGAAAGAAAACATAAATAGTGGAATATGTGCTTATGCCATTCTGAGCATAAAAAATTGTATCCAATCTTCATACTTGGATTTGATTTTTCTTCATTCCCTTTACTTATTTCTTCCTTTTCAGGTGTTAATAAATTTATTCCCAAAGCCTGAAAGTTTGACTCAGTCAACATATTTTCCAATCCATGTCCTTTCTCTAGTTTCGTTAGCTTTATGTCTAGGTCATATTCTTGGATCTTAACTATCCATTTACCTCTTTTACCCTCCACATCACTCTGGACTAGGACATCCTTCACTGCAGCATTTGGCACATAGGCAATAATCTGTGACTATAACACATAAGTCCTGAAGGCTTTTAAGGCCTTCACGAAGGCATACACCTTCTTTTTGAGAATATTGTATTTGAGTTCAGCATCCCTGAGCACCCTACTAAAGAAAGCAACTAGTTGCTCTTTATCTTCATCATTTTTCTGTAAAAAAACAACAACTATTGAACAAGGTGATGCAAATGAGAATATTTGAAAGGGATTTTGACAATCGGAACTAATCAAAACTGGAGCTACTTGTAATGCTTCTTTGATTCTCAAAAATGACTCCTTAGCCTCCTTATTCCAATGTACTTCATTTTGCTTCTTCAACATATTAGTAATCTCTTTCACAATTTCAGCATAATTAGACACAAATATCCTTAAAAAAAAAAAAATCCCATAAACTTTTGAATGTCTTTCTTACCTCTGGGCAGAGGTATTTTTTGTACACCTTGTACCCTTGTTGGATCTATCCTTACTCCATCTCTTGCAACAATGTGCCCCAATAGTTTGCCTTCTTCTAGAGCAAAAATAGTCTTCTTGGGATTCAAAGATATCCCATATTTCCTGCACTTCTAAAACTTATAACCCACAAATGCAATGTCCATATCCCTTTGGAACATTGCACCTGCATTCATTAGCCTAAAGGGCATTCGAGCATACATGAAGGTTCCCCAAGGGGTTGTAAATGTGGTCTTCTTTTGATGTTCTTTATCAACAGATACTTGATTATACTTAGAGAAACCATCGATCATTGACATTTTGAATGATCCTGTTACCTTCTCCAACACATGATGCATTTTAGGTAATGGATAGTTACCTTTTAAGGAGGCTCTGTTCAAATTCCTAAAATCCACACATAACCTTATCTCTCCATTTTTCTTCCTTATATGTACTAAATTGGCCACCCAATAAGGGTACTAGAGTGGAACTATTATCTTGGCATCAAGAAGATTTTTAACTTCTTTCTCAATTGATGGTAACAACAAAGGATTGATCTGCATGAGTTTTTGTTTAAATGGTTTAATCCCTTCTTTTAGGGGAATCTTGTGTTGAATTATGTTCACATCATATGTTTTGAGATTCTCATACGACCAAGAGAAAACATTAGTGTACTTCTTGAAAAGCTCAATATACCTTTCTTTATAGTTAAATGGAACTCCCTTAAACAGTTTGACTAACTTAGGCTCCTTTTGGGTTCCAATATTGAAATCTTGGATCTGTTAATCCTGTGAAACTTTCTCTAGACCAATAGCTACATCATTAGAATTAAAAATTCTTTCAAGAGGGAAAAGTCCTCTTGGCAGAACATTATCTTTCAATTGGATGATTTTCTGATTATAGACTTTTTAAAATCACCTACTTCTACATTTTTTGTTACTTCTTCCCCATCTTGATCAATTTGAGTGCCTTGAAAGTCTTCAATCATTGTCAGGAACTCCTTAATTTGCTGGTCATCCTCGAAAACCTACTAGTGCTTTATGTTATTTGGAACTTATGGTCTGTACTTCATCTCGAACTCATACCTCAGTCTTGGATTTAAGGGAGGTCTGAAGGCACTGACTGCCACAACCAAGGAGTCTGCTAACCTGTTCCCATCTCTTAGAATGAATTGTTTATTGAAAGCCTCAAAGAAATTCTCAACTAAATCCCAAACTTCTTTTTGTATGCCCCAAGTCTAGAGTGTTTTGTTTGATAGTGATTTTTGATCTACTTAATAATCAATTCTAAATCTCCAAAACCAGAGATGGACTGAACCCCTATTTGTTTCATTATCTGAAGAGCGATGATTAAGGATTCATATTCTGCCACATTGTTAGTTGCTTCAAACTCTAATTTAAAGGAAAATGACATCATGTTACCTCTAGGTGTAATCAACAAGAAACCAACACCTTTTCCTTCCTTAGAGTAAGCACCATCAAAGAAGCACTTCCATACTCCTTTTGTTTGTAGACTTGTATTTACACATGCTGAAGTGAGCTGCCCTTGATTATCTTTAGGCAGTTCTACATTGTCACGTAGCATAAAACAAGAGAAATCATCTTCATCTTGGTTGTACATCGGTGAATTACTTGCTCCATTCTTTGTAATCGTTTTAACAAACCTTTTTTCTCTATGCAACCTTCTCCCTTCCCCACCAAAAACCGTTATAATAGCATAAGTAAAGTCCAATTTCAGAAATCCTCCCAATTTAGCTCCCCAAGACGTAGATAGCAGCATTCCAAATTTAGCAGGGATATCTTCCACTACTACATAAATTACTAAGCTTCTGGCTGGGATCTGAGCTAATGACACCACCATATCCTTACTAACACCAAGACGCTTGACCTTATTAGGATCAAGGGAATATAGGTCTCTATAAAGCTTAGTGACTTGTAATTTCAGTTGTTTCATCACTGATAGTGACATGAGGTTATGTGAAGCTCCAGAGTCAAGCATACAGTTATGCAAGATGAAATTGTGAATCAATAAAGAGATGTAGAAAGGGGGAGTTGAAGAATCTACCTCCTTGACATGTGGACCAAAAACAGCTACTGGTTTATCTTCATGTAGATTCAGAGTATCATTCACATTTACATTTTGAGACAAGTTAATAAACTCAACATTTTCCTTTTTGTAAATTGGGGTCTTAACCAACTCTGTTAGAGGTATCTGAATTTTAATCTTCTCTAATTCTTTAGTGAGACTAAATGCATGGAGATGTCTTGCATTCTTTATTGTTTCTTCTTCACTTTTCTTGACAATTGGAATTTCTTTTGGAATGGAAACAATTATTTCTAAAGGAATTTTATCAGTCTTATTTTGAGCAGACTCACCTTGATGTATCTAAGTCTTTCTATTTATACCCTGCTACTTCTCTCCTTTATTTAACTTCTTTGTAGGTTGCGCCTCTAGTGGAGTTGCCTTTTGTGAGGGAGTAGGAACTTGTTGCTCACCTTCATTTTCTTGAACTCTGGATCTTTTTCTTGATCTCAAGTCATACTTCTTGTGCAATTCTGCCTGCATAAAATCAGTAAACTGCATCCAATACTCATCCATTTCATTTTTGTCAAAAGTGACATAAGTTTCAGCATATTCTTCTTCTTCTTTAATACCTAGTTCATCTTCATCCCCTACATATATTGTGGAAATATGATCATCATAATCTTTAGAAAATTCTTCTGATGCCTCACTAGGATCTACCGCTAAGTAAAGTGGAGCTTGGACCTGATCTTGGTATTTTGTTTCCTTCTCCAAAATCGGTAAAGGTTGTCTTCTATATTGGGGATTAAAGCCTCTATTTTGCTGTACTTGCCTTTGAGAAATTTTTTTCTCCAATTCCAATTTAATTAATTTGCTAGACAAATTCTTTATCACCTTGTTCATATCCTCTAATGTTTAATCTTTAGATGTTTCCTATTTAGCCTTTCCCTTATCTTGGGTAGGTTGTCTCTCTGGTGCTTTACCTGCACCCACCAAATTTGCCTCTATTTCTAGAGCATCAGTCTGAGTTTGGTCAAGGGTTGTGGATCTTCTCTCCCTTAATGTGAATCCAAAGTCAGATTCAAACGCCCCTGCAAAATTCACTTTCTCACTAGTAGGAGGGGGATTAATCTCCACTAGAAGATTGTTGTAAAGCTTGTTGAACCTTCTGATGAAATCAAAAATGATTTCATCATATTTCCTATTAATAGAATTGAATTCTGTAAGTGAATATCCATGATCTCGCTTCTCTCCCCATCTCTAGGTGAACTAGCACTCCATTTCTTCCCAGGTAGGAATGGAGTTATTAGCAAGCCCTCTAAACCATTTTCTAGCTTCACCATCTAAAGATTGCACAAAAGGTATTATGATAACATCCAGGTGTTCAACATTAAGATTTTATGCAAAGTTATAAAACACTGCCATATGTTTCTCCGTTGTTTGTTCATCTTCCCATGAGAAGCGAGGAAGAATTTTCGAGTATTCTTGAGGCATTGCATTTAGTTGTTGAGGTAACTGAATAGGTTCATATCTATTCAGCAAGAATGCAGGTGTTGCCATGTTTACACTTCAATTTGTGAACCTTGAGTACCAGCAGATGCATAACCATCCTAAGAGGTAAATGGGGTATCAGAAGGAGGTAATGTATATATAGGTTTAGGTTGAACAACTATAGCAGATATATTTTCAGGTACTGAAAAAGAGACAGACTCTAAAGATTGTTCTTGAAATTTAGGTTCTTGAAATGGAATGGATATAAAACATGATTCTTGAATATAGAAAAGTGATCTTTTTGCTAATTGTTTGGGTGAAAGAGGTCAAGAATGATTGCCAGGTCTAGATAGTGTAGGACTTGGCGTAGATGGAGTTTTTGGTTTCCCAACCCTCTTACGAACTAATCTTTCAGGGTTTGAAAGAACCCAATCTTTCTGTTGTGAGGTATTTGACCTCGTATGAGGCCTTTTTGAAGCTAGAGTTGTAATTATTATTCAATAGAACCAAATCTTTCCTCCTCATTGAACAACCAGAGGAAAATATAAAAACCCATGGAAAAAATTCTTGTCTTCATTCCCCCGCAACGATGCCAATTAATGTTGTCCCTTAGGAAACCAATTTCTAGGTTGTGGAGAAATTGTGCCTAAGACATTAAAGTTTATTATGCATGTCACTGATTTGTATAAGGTGTCTTTACCATGAGGATTATGAAGAGCATTATCTTAAAACCCATGATATATCCCTGATATGAAAGTCTCAAGATGTGACGCTGAATATAAATGATGTGTGAAGAATATTTTGGGAAATTAAAGACAATATGTTGTGTTTAGCAGAAACTATTATCTTTAACTTAGAAGAAATATAGATAAATAAGTTTTAAACAAGGGAGCACTATTTTAAGGAAATTTAACTTTATTCACAGCAACAAACAAAGACCCACAACTTCATACCATATTTAAAGCGAAGGAAAGACAAAATGGCACATAACAGAAAGATTACAAATCATACCCAACACTATATGGAAAACCCCTGACTCTTTCATTCATCATCAATTTATCAAGTACAAAACTATGTAGTCTCTAGATTCTCCAAAATTTGGATCTTTCTTCTTTGATTTGTCTATTTTTATACATTATAGGATAGTTGGTAACTACCAAAACTATCAATCTGCTTAACTACTTTCTAGCTACCTAAAGTAAAAAGTCATTTCAGAACATTACGTTGGAGGGTAAGCGACACCTCATTTTCCTCAGGAAACAAGATAACATAAAATGGAAAGGAATTAAATTATGATTGGTGCTTTTTGGTCAGCGTTCGAATCAATAGCTTGAGTAGATGGTCCCGCTGGTGCATCTTTCATCTGCTCTATTGTCCACTCCTTACATTTTCTCCATATCCACTCTACTTTCATGCACAAAGGCTAAATAGCCATTCTCTAATTTTCTTTCTGAAATAATTTGATGAGGGTGATAAGCCCACTCAACCACCTATAAGGGACACATGTCATCCAACAATTTCTCAACCTCTTGAGCAGCTTATCTAGTGTTCACAATGAAGGGTCCTACTGCTCTAGGCAATTTAAAGAAATAACCCGTCTTCATGGGAATAAAATGAACATGATCCACATCCAAGCTCTTTCTGATAAAATCAAGAGACAAGAGTTTCATTGGCACAAACTTTGGTAATTTATATGGTTTTATTGAGGCTCCATAAAGCCTGATCTCTGCATGCTCTTCAAATACAAACCAATCTCCACATCTTACATCCTTGCTCAATTGGAGGAATTATTGAGCTTTGGTAAGAAATGTTGGTGGCAAGGTCCCATTCAAAATCTTGTTGGCCACTATAACGAATGAAGAAGTAAATTCAAATATGCCACCATCTCCTAGATCACCCCTTATCAAGTCTATCCAGAACACCACTAGTTGTTTCTTTTTGTTTAGGTCAACAATATTTAGCTCCAAATTTGTAAAATGCTCAACATTTTGGTACAAAAACAAATAAGTGATAACTGAAGGAAATTAGAAGGAACCAGTAAGTGATAGAGTCATGAATTGAGTATTAATGGTGCCCACCCAAAATGTTGGAATATCTAATGTCACTTCTGGTTTCATCATCAAAACGAAAAATCCCAACACTGCGTTATCAACCTGTCTAGAGTCTTCCTTTCCAAAAATTTTAGAAATCACCTGGAAGATTGGTCTTATATCTACTGTTAAGACATCTAAAGGAAACAAATTTTCATCTGGAGAGAACTATCCAGATTTAGGAGCTAGTAATGATATAGCATAAGAGAACTCCTAGGATGACAGGTTGTTACAATATGAGACCAAAGACTCTTCAGTAAAAGTGACATAAGTTCTAGAGATAGGGTAATTAAAAGCTTGGTGAATTAGCTGAGAGGTTACTTGGAAGACACTTTCCTTGGACTGATTCATCACAAAACATTTCTTAGCGTACATATATGAGGCTAACCACTGAATGAATTCTGGTAACAAGTGAGTTTTTGGGACAAATGCTGCTAAGAAATTTGACCTAACCAATGCCATAAATATAGGGGACATATTATGGTTCAGAGTAACTTCTTGATACAAGGGAAGGTGCTTAGTTGTGCAAAAAGGGTTAGAAATATCATGTTCAGTGTCCATTAATAGGGTATGGATGACGGAAGAGGAACTTATTTGTTTGGCCATGACATTTGCGGATGATAGTTGCTGACTTGGAATGTCGAACTAGATGTGAAGCTTCTCGGTACCAAAAGCAAGTGAATATTGTAATGGGGTTTTGTTTTCCTTTTATACATGGTAAGAAAATCAGAGGGAAACATGGAATTAATGTAATGAATTAATGGAGTGGCAAAGATGAGGTGACGGGGTACGGTGGGTGAGCTAGACAGAAATGAATGGGAGTGGAGGATGGCATTGTGGAGGTGAGGTGGAGCAAAACAATGTTCGATGGCCTACTGCGGGGGTAGGGAGTGTACGGGAGTTTGATCAAGGTTGAATCCCTGTAGTGATCATGGGCCATAGATTTTAGTTAGCCATGTAGACGTCAAGGTGAATTGTGGGGGTTGGGTTATGAATTATAACCTGTGCTCCTTATTCCCTCATAGAGCACTTTACGTGTCTCCTTTGTCAACCTTTGATCGTGCTTCACAAACATTCTCAGGCTTTAACAAATGGATCGAGCCCACTTTCATAAAATATTAAATGCCACCGTTAGTGTAACAAATACTCTAAAATTTCTAATTCTCTTTTGATTTTCAAAATTTAATATTCCATTTTTTTTATTTTTATCTTTTGGTGACTAGAAGAATCCATAACAACGGTGGTATCGTACTCACGTTACATGAGGATGAATCCCATCGGCTACCACTATAACATCTAGGAGGAACTACCTATACCATAAGAACGACCCTTGGTTAAAATGAGACTCGAACTTGTGACCTGCACAGAGGCATAAACGACTTAGCAGATCATCCGCTGGCCACGAGACCAAACCTCTGTAGGCTTAATTTATTTATTTTTTATTTATTTTTTATTTTGAATAATATAAAAAATGAAAATTTAAATGACAGAGTAGGCTACAACAGATGGCGTAGCTTCCATTTACCCAACTTGAGGGACCTCTGCTTGAGAGACAGTGGCTTCAGAACTTACAGGCTCAACCATCTGTTCAAGGATAATGTTTTGGCTATACTCAGGCAGTTTTGCGAATGTTAAGCTTACAACGAAATTCTCCCAAGTCTACTGATTCATAGAGCAAAGACAAGAGGGCTCATACTAATCTTTCAGAAAGAAAATTATTCTTTGGCAGACCAACATGTCAAATTTATAGGCGATTTCGAATTCAAATCAGACCATTCCCTCCATTTTCTGATCATAAATGCATCTTTTGCGACAGATCTCCAAATATGTTTTCCATAAATATCTCCTACCCACTTCTCCTAATGGGATTTTCATTATCCAATCATGAACATTGATTTTAATGGCTAAATTTGGACTTAGCCGTGTGTCACCAATCCCCATGGTGAAACTTTTTCATCATAGCTTCATCTCTCGCACCTTCTTCTATTGTACACCTTACATCCATTGCACATCCTCCTTACTACGTTCTCCACTTCTGTGGGTAGTGTAGTTTATAGTCCCACTCTCCCTTGCCACTGCCTAGAGCGTTAATATTGTCCTACTACCATATAGTCATTGTATAGGGGAATGATCCCTGGTATAAAATTTTAACCAATTGCCATTTACCCTCCCTGGGAATAATTCATCATTCAGCTTCACAAGCTAAACTGTGCCACCATCCATGATTTCCTTACCAGGATACGGGCCTAACCAGTGCATTTGGAATTTTCCAGGAAACTTTGTGAACTTATTTTCATAGAGGAAAACCAAATCATTCACCTTGAAAGTGTGAAACCTAATATGCCTAAAATGCCAAGCCTGCTCACATTCCTTTTGCACTTACTAGTGAAAGCCAGCAAGAAACTGGTCTTTTTCCAACTCTATCAACACCACGAGTTGTTCCTCCAAGGGCTTGCGATCGGTCATCTCTGTTAAAGCCGCAATGCACAACCTTAACAAAATATATTCCATAGGCATCACTTCCTCGATCCCATAGAAAAACGTAAATGGATTATGGCCTCTCAACCTTTTTCACGTTATCCTATATGCCCATAGAACCATCGGGATGCATATATCTCAATCATTTCTTTTTGTGTTACAAACTTTTGTCAATGCATTCTCTAGAATCCTATTTAATGCTTCCACTATACTATTGCCTTGGGGGTGATAGGAAATAATCTTAATGGTATACCTGGAATTATTCAAGCATCACACTGATTGTTTCATTTAGGAAATGCATACCCTTATCAATCATCAATATCTTAGGGCACCCAAACCGCATTAAGGCATTTTCAAACAGAAACTTCACAGCGGTAGAAGTAATACAATCTTTCACTAGCTACGCTTTTTCCCATCTGGTTAAGTATTCCATCATAGTAATAATGTACCGTGTGCCTGTCTACCTTGCTGGAGATTGTAACGAACCTACAAATTCAATTTCCCATTTTTCAAATTCTTGTAAAGAAACTTGAGGGTTTAAGGGCAGATTATCTCTTCGTGAAGGTTTTCTCATCCTTTGAAAAGCATCACATGCTTTACAGAATGCCTTAGAATATTTATGCACTGTCGGCCACCATAATCCTATGCGCAAAATCTTCAGTGCTGTCACTCTGCCTACACAGTGTCCACCCTCCACTCCTCCATGTGATTTGGTGAAGATAGTAGCATGCTCAAACTTTGGAAGATATCAGTGCAATATTTTATCTGTTCCCATCTTATACAAGTGTCCCGCTATAACTAAAAAATCAGCAAAGCGAACCACCAGTTCCTTCTTCTATTGAGTAGAATACTTGTCTGAAGTTGTACCAGTGGTGAAAAACTGAATAATGTCTGTAAAATGAAGATCCACAAAACACATAGCAAATATTTGCGCATCCAATAATCCATCTTCCAAATTGGTTGGTTCTTCGTCTGTTTCAATCCAGCTTAGGTGATCCAGTCTTATGTTCAACTGGCCAAGCTTCACTATTACTTGAAAGTCATACTCTTGGAACAACAACAACCACCTATAGATTCCCCCCTGAACACAGGGTCGTTGATGAGGTACTTGAGAGTGGAGTGATCTGTGTACATTTTGAAGTGTGTGCCCAACAAATAATGTTGAAACTTTTGCAGCATTGATCTAAACATGATATCTTAAATCAATATAAACGTATCACATACTCATGTGCAGGAATGCCTATATTACTTAGTGCAATGGATCGAAAAGATTGCGAATAATATAGACAATGAGTAGTTAGAAAACATAACAGTCACACACATTAACACATCAAAATAATCAAGGAGTTCACCAGACTTTCTGGCTACGTCTCATGGTCTAGCTTTTAGTGTTGACCTCTATATTATGTCTTCAAGAGAAGATTATTACAAGTGTGAGCTCAAACCGAGTCTCAACACAACAGTGAAAAAACAATAGGGATTTACTTGAAATCCTCAAGTATACAAGAGTTCATAGACTCTCCCTCTTGCTCTCTATCTTTTGTTTTCTCTCTGTCTCAGCAACTGCCTCCTGTCTCTGCCATTGAATGGATTTTTAAGCCTATCAGTGCTTGTTTATTCGCCTCCCCTTTCGGGCTCTCTGGCTCCCGGTCACTGTCCCTTCCTCTCCTTCTGGAGCATTTAAAAATCATTGCTAAACTCCCTAATGTATGGTGGCCACTTGTTCATAACAGAAAGGACCACTGGCATGGGTGAAATCCCAAAAAGTCGTTTCTCTGTTTACACAAAGAAATACATAGAAAACACTGAAAAATCAGACAAAACACTTTCTATTAAACTTCAAATAATATTCAATCTGCCCTATAATCCTATCAGGTCCACCTTTGATTTCTATCACAAGCCCACCATTAATCTGCGTGATCTCCGATCCAATAGCTGATATTCATTTGGGATGGCTTATTTGCACAGGGATTACCCACCAGAAAAGGCGGTTTTTTCTCTCCTAAGCCATGCCACGTGTCGGCCAGTGTATGGGATCGGGCGGAGCCCATCCAATACCACTTACCACCTGAGGCCCACCTGAAATCCCGCTTACCATGGAACTCAAATATCCCAAAGCCACATCTCTAAACCTTTCAAGTTTGGCTTATTGCTTCGAGTCATTTCCTTTGTATTTTGGTTTTATAACAGAAATGCATTAATACACAGAAAATCCCGACAAATCCATTTATATCGAAACTCAAAATTTATCAAGCCGCGTCTATAAACCACGTTGGGTCTAGCTTATCACAAGTCACATGTTGTATCGGCCCCGCTCCTTTGTATCGCTATGATTTGATATATCACAATCGCATATCACATGGTCTTCGGGCCTCCGGTAAGTCTTCCCTTTGTGTAGTAATGCGATATTGTGATTTGATTTAGGTCATTGATCTATGTGTTGGATCAATGATCCTCATTAAATCGTGTTGATCTCTATCGTGATTTCCATAGGGTTACCTCCAATGTACTCCGCTGGTTTCTCCCGATTGTGATATTCTGATTTGATCTCGACCATTGATCAGTCTAATCCTACGACTCCTATGCATCTTGGCTGAGCTTTCACTTTCCTTTGGATTTTCGGGTTTCTCCGCCATTCTTTCGCTATTTTCGTTTCCGATAGTGTTTTCAATAGTTAATGTATATGAAGACTTAGAGGTTTTAGGATCGATTTTGGATCATGACTTCCCACTGAAAAGCTTTTGGACCACCAAAAGTTGGTTTTTAGGCATCAATCAAGTGAGGATATTGCTCCCTCACTTGTTTAACTTCTATCCACCATGCTTTGCTCAGATTTGAACCTTTGAGCCCTATTCTTAGGTACTCAACATCCCCTCATGCATATTTCTCACCTTCCTGTCTAGAACTGTATCTTCCTATAACTCATTGAGATATTCAGGCAACAGATCCTCAATAGAAGGCAATTGACTTTGCTCTTCAGGATCTTCAATCAATGGAGGTTCATACAATCTCAACTTTTCTACATTAACGATTGAATAGATCTACATATAAGTTGGCAAATCAAGGTGAAAAGGTTTTTCACCAAGTTTATCAAGTATCTTGAAGGGTCCATACCTTATTGGTTTTAACTTATTACCTTCACGTTGCATTCTGTCTTTGCTGATGTACAACCAGAATTGATCACCAACTTGGAAACTATGCTCAGCTTGATGTTTGTCATGTCTTGCCTTGTACTTGGCTTGACTTCTTTCCAGTTGTTCCTGTACTGCTTGGTGAATTTACTAGATTTGTTTAATCAACTTGGTTGCTCTATCCACATCATTGTGTCCATCAACTACTATTTCTTTAACAAAGACAAAATCCAAGGGTACTTTGGTATAAAACAAAAACAAGTCTCAAAATAAGATCTCTGAGTAGAAGAGTGCTAGCACGGTTGTAAGCATGCTACACATAACACAAATGCTCATCCCAAAGCTTGGGATGCTTGCTGCAATAGCCTCTGAGCAACTAGATCAATGTCATATTGACCACCTCTATCTAACCATCTGTTTGTGGATGAAATGTTGTGCTCTTCTTCAACTTGGTGTCCATCAACTCCCATAGATTTGACCAAAACTTCCCAATAAATCGAGAATCTCGATCAGATACAATAGAAGTGGGTAACCCAAAATGAACCCATACATTCTGAAACAACAACTTGGCTCTTTGTTTAGCTGTAACCTGCTTGTTGCAAGGTATCAAAATACAAAATTTACTGAACCTATCCACAACAACATACAAATAATCATGACCTTTTCTAGATTTTGGCAATCCCCCAAAAAATTCTATGGAAGCACTTTCCCAAGGATGAGAAGGAATTGGAAGAGGAGTGTACAAGCCTAATTTTCTATTGTTGGGCTTGCTTATAGCACACATAGTACACACTTTAATATATCTAGAAACTATCTTGTGCAATTTTGTTCGATAATAGAACCTTTGCAATTGTGTAACTATTTTACTTACAGCAAAATGACCTGATATTAGAGAAGTATGTGCTTCTCGAATCATGTTAGCTCTTTCAGTTTGTGGAATGCATAACTTTCCCAAATGATATAAGAGTTGGTCCTTTACATAATAATCCAATTCTTCTACCTATTTTCCATGACTTAAAGTTGCATATACATCTTTAAAATCTACATCTTGAGCATATTGTTCAATGTAACTTTCATGCATTACTGAGTTATGCTTAAGTATAGTAGATGTATTTATGATTGGTCTTGATAACATGTTTGCAACCTTATTGTGTATGCCCTTCTTATATCTTATGACAAGATGAAATTGTTGTAGAAAACCCATCCACCTATAATGTCTTGATTGCTGCAATTTAGTTTGTGAGTGCACATATTGAAGTGGTTGATGAATTATATGTATGACTGTTTCCTTACCCATTAGGTAATGTTTCCATTTTTTCACACTTTGTACTAATGCATAAAATTCTTTATCATATGTGGGATAATTAACTAATGAAGAAGTAAATGTCTCATAATGATAACATATGGCTTTACCATGTTGCATCAACACTGCTCCCATGGCATAGCCACTGGCATTTGTCTCAATCTCAAATGGATGTTGAAGATCTGGCAATGCTAGTACTGGTGTTGTACTAATTTTCTATTTTAAGGTGTCGAAGGCTTTTTGCTGTTTGCCTCCCCACTTAAACACCTATTTCAATCCTATTAAAGCATTTAATGGAGCTGCAATCAATGAGAAGTTAGCAATAAAATTTCTCCAGTATTGTGCTACCCCTAGGAAACTTCTAACCTGTGTAGTAGATTCGGGTTTAGGCTAGTTCACAATGACTTCAACCTTAGAGGGATCTATTTTCAATTCACTACCCCCTACAATATGACCGAAATAATTTAAAGATGTCTTGCCAAATTCACATTTTGATAGTTTTACATAGATATTTTCTCTTTTTAAAACATCAAAAGTCCGCTTTACATGCTTTACATGGTCTTCCCATGTCTTACTAAAAACAAGAATGTCATCTAAATAAATAATTACAAAATCATCAATAAAAGGTTTGAGTACATCACTCAAAACTCTTATAAACGTAGTAGGAGCATTAGTCAAGCCAAAAGGCATAACCAATCATTCATATAGTCCTTGCTTTGTCTTGAAAAGTCTTCCATGCAACCTGTTCTGCAAATCTGACCTAATGATAGCCACTTCGCAAGTCTAACTTAGAAAAGTAAATTGCTTCTTTCAATTGATCTAATAGATCATCAATACAAGGAAGAGGATAATGATTCTTGATTGTTATTTTATTTAGTGCTCTATAATCAATGCACATTCTCCACGAACCATCTTTCTTTCTCACTAGCACGATCGAAGATCCACGTGGTGATGTGCTTGGTCGTATAAACCCTTTTTCGAGCAACTCTTGCACCTGCTTCTTTATCTCTTCATTCTCTAAAGCTAGCAACCTGTAAATTCCAATCTTAGGTAATGGAGTATCTTGCTCCAAATAAATATCATGTACTATTTCTCTCTTGGGTGGCAGACCTTTTGGTTCTTGAAATAGAACATCATACTCTGAAACAACTTTAACTAAATCAGCTTTATGTTTAGAATCACAGCCTTCAAATGCATTGGATTTTTCAGGATCCTTTGCCTTTACAACCATTAGTAAAAACTGCTTACTTGAATTCACAATTACTTTCATCTGTCCTGAGTTAATGAGAGAATAGTTATTTTTGAGTTTATGAGCTCTTACAATATATTCTATTCCATCTTTAGTGAGTTGATACTTATTTTCAGCTCTATAGAGGATATCTTTCCTATCATACAAGTATCGAATTCCCAAAACAATACCACATATATCCATGGGAACTATATCTAACTCAACCTCATCTACAAATGTTGATCCAATAGCAAACCTAAGTTTACATTGTCTCGTTACTTGTAGCTTTGTTTTATCACTCACCCAACCTAATGGATATGGCTTCTCATGAGGTTTTGTTTGTAATCCCAACTTCTTTACAATTGTTTCAGAAATCAAATTTACTTGTGATCCACTACTAAACAAAGTATCAATCTTATTATGCTTGGAAATTACTCTAATATGAAAAAGCTCATTTCTTCCTCTCTCATTACTTTCATTATTAACAAATTGTGCAAAATTACTTGTGGATACTTTAGAGTCTTTACCTCTAGTACATGTGGTTGTAACTGTTGTTTCATCGCCTGAATCTGATCCCAAGTCCTACTGAATAGCTGCAACATTCTTTCTCTCCTTACCACTAAACATCTTGAGTTTCAGTTATGGATGCAAGGACCAATAGTGTGCCTCATCCTGTCCTTATTTCTTGCAATGAGTGCATGAAGGTTTATCCTTATTTACATATTTTGCTTTCCTCTCCTTCCATTTCAGTTTGTTCTTTTCCTTGCTCTTTCTTACAGAATATTTAGATGTTCCCCAAACCTCAGGGTTTACATTCTTAACTCTAGCTTCTAGATGTGTTGCTTGAACTGATACATCATCTAAGCTTGTGGGGTTAAACATGACTATAGTATGCTTTAAATAACCATGTAGACCACCTATATACTTCAATAAAGTCGTAGGTGAGTCTACTAATATTCCTAGAGTTAAAGCTCTTTTCCTAAATTCCTGAGTATAACTTTGCACACTTTGACCCTTCAACTAGTTTCCTAACTCATCATTGCCTGCTGCATGTAAGCTAAAGGATAGAATTGCTTTTTGATAGCAGAAACAAAGTCTTTCTAGGTAGAAAGGATTTTACCATGTTTTTGCAAATCAACTTGTGTCTTGCCTTGCCACCATACTAGTGCAGTTCCTCCAAGTTGAAGGCTTGCCAGCTGAATCTTTCTCCTTTCTGAATCAATGTTCTACATCTTGCAATATACGTCAATCTGTCTTATCAATTATCTACCTTCTCTGCATCTAGTTCTCCATAATAAATTGGAAAATCAAACTTCACATCTAATTTAATCAAAGAAGTTTTATTCTTTTTCTTATCAGGGCTAGTTTTATGCAAAGAAGATGATGAGGATGATGAAGGTGATGATGGAGGAGTTGGTGGAGGATGCATTTCTCCTTTTCCTTTTCGTTCTGTAGAGGCAACTAGAAAAGGTTTCTCTACTCCTTTCTCTGATTTAGGTGTTGAGGTGCTTTCACCTCGGCCCTTCTTAAATTCCAAATACATATTTTCCACCATGGCTTGGAGTGCCTTAAAACCTTCCATAAATTGAGATTTTGATCCCAATAGAGTTTCTTCTGCCATTCTCCTCTAAGAATAGACTCTTCCAATCTTTGGGTTAGCCTCAACAAGTTCTCCTTCTCCTAATTTGAGCTTCAATCTAGTTAGCATTCAAAATCCAACACAAGCTTGTCTAACCTTAACAAAACCTAAAGCTTTGATACCACTTGAACTGAAAATGAGATCTTAAATCAATATAAAGCTATTACAGACTCATGTGCAGGAATGCCTATATTACTTAGTGCAATGGATCGAAAATATTGCGAATAATATAGACAATGAGCAGTTAGAAAACATAATAGTCACACACATTAACACAACAAATAATCAAGGAGTTCACTAGATTTCCTGGCTACGTCTCCTGTTCCAGCTTTCAGTGTTGACCTTTATAATGTCCTCAAGAGAACATTATTACAAGTGCGAGCTCAAATTGAGTCTCAACACAACAGTGACAAAACAACAGGGATTTACTTGAAATCCTCAAGTCTGCAAGAGTACACAGACTCTCCCTCTTGCTCTTTGTCTTCTGTTTTCTCTCTGTCTCAGCAATTACCTCCTATCTCTGCCATCAAATGGCTTTTTAAGCCTATCAACGCTTGTTTGTTTGTCATCACTTTCGAGCTCTCTGGCTCCCAGTCATTGTCCCTTCCTCTCCTTTTGGAGCATTTAACAATCATTTCTAAAATCCCTAAGGTATGGTGGCCACCTATTCATAATGGAAAGGACCATTGGCACAGGTGAAATCAGAAAAAATTGTTTCTCTGTTTACATAGAGAAATACAAGAAAACAATGAAAAATATGACAAAACACTTTGTATCGGACTTCAAATAATATTGAATCCACCCTATAATCCTATTAGGTCCACCTTTGATTGCTATCACAAGCCCACCACTGATGTGCGTGATTTTCGATCCAATGGCTGATATTCATCTTAGGTGGCTTATGTACACAGAGATTACCCACCTGAAAAGGCAGATTTCTCTCTTCTGCACCATGCCACGTGTTGGCCAGTGTATGGGATCGGGTGGAGCCCATCCAATACCACTTACCACCTAAGGCCTGTCGGAAATCCCGCTTACCACGAAACTCAAATAACCCAAAGCCGCATCTATAAACCTTTCTGGTCTGTCTTTATTGCTTCAAGTCATTTCCTTTATATTTCAATTTTATAACAGAGATGTATTAATACAAAGAAAATCCTCACAAATCCCTTTATATCAGAACTCAAAATTTATCAAGCCACGTCTATAGACCCCGTTGGGTCCATCTTATCGCAAGTCGCATGTTGTATCGGCCCCGCTCCTTTGTATCGTTGTGATGCGATATTGTGATGTGATATATTACAATCGCATATCACATGGTCTTTGGGCCTCCAGTAAGTCTTCCCTTTGTGTTATAGCAATGTGATATTGCAATTTGATCTGGCCCGTTGATCTGCGTGCTCGACCAACAATCCTCGTTAAATTGTGCTAATCGCTATCGCAATTTCCATAGGGCTGCCTCCAATGTACTTCGCTAGTTTCTCCTAATTGTGATATCTCGATCTGGACCGTTGATCAGTCTAATCCGATGGCTCCTATGCATCTTGGCTGTGCTTTCGCTTTCCTTTGGATTTTTGGGTTTTTCTGCCATTCTTTCATTGTTTTTCGTTCTGATAGTGTTTCCAATAGTTAATGTATATGAAGACTCAGAGGTTTTAAGATTCATTTTGGATCAAGCATGTAGACCATGTCAACCCTTTGTGCTCTGTAGTGGAATAATTCTTTTAGGCTTTTGATAATTTGCTACTCGTAAAAGCTATTGGATGATCAATGTCACCTTTGCCAAGTTGGGTCAATGCCACACCCAATGCAATACATGAGGCGTCTACATACACATGGAACTCTTTCTTCCAAAGAGTTCTTCCAATCCGGAAATACTAAGATGGGCACATTCACCATCTTATCCATTAACACATCCAGACTCTGTTAACACTCCTCGCCCCAACAAAAATTTGTCTCTATCTTTAATAGTTTCTCCATCGACACAGTTATCTAGGCATAAGATGTGATCAACTTCCTATAGTATCCTATGTGGCCCAGCATTACACGCAACTTCTTAACATTCTTGGGAGCTTCTAAATTCAAAATCATTGTTATCTTCACAGGGTTTGCCATTAATCCCTACATGCATACTACATGGCCTGGAAAAATTCCGAAAGGCACACATAATATACATTTCTTCAATTTCAGGGTTATCTGGTATCTACGACATGTATCCAACATAAGGCACAGACTTGCAACATGGTGCTTTACCAATCTGAACATAGTCCAGTCATCAAAATATACGTCCAAGAATTTATGAATAAACTCCTTGAACGCCATGATTACTACCATGAAGAATATTGCAGGTGCATTCTTCAGAATGAATGGAATTATTGTGTACTAAAAGTAACCCCATTCTTTTGTGAAGGGTGTCTTGTTGTGATCTTCTGGCGTGATCTTTATTTGATGGTAAAACGGGAACCCATCAGTGAATGAATATGCCTCTTGTCATCCAAGATTTTCTAAAACTTCTTCTGTGAATGGTATCAGGAACAAATCATACATACTTGTATCGTTGAGCTTCCTGAGATCTATGCATATCCTATTTTCACCCTGCTACTTCTTTTCCTAAACCACCATGGGGCTCACCGAATTAGATTCTTCAATGGGTTCAAAAATTCCAGCCTCCAACCTCTTATGAAGCTCTTTATGCAGCTTTTGTTTACACTTCAAATGGAGCCCATAAGGTATCTTTTTGATGGGCTTCGCATCAAGTTTCAAAGTAATTTTCATAATGTCCAAGTCTCCTATAATACCCTTCAAGTTCGAGAAATTTGTTGGTAATAGATCATGGTATTCATTCAACAATTCGACACCTTATCAACAGTATTGTCATTGCAATAGTCTCCTATCTTTAGGAACTTAGCCTTTGCATCAGATCTAATATTTACTTTCCTAGTTTTTTCAATGGCTCTATTACATTAGGGTTCTCTCTCTGAGGTCCTTCAACCTTGCGCTAACCTTCATTTTCTGGTATGTTTATTTTTTTGGGGTCATCCTCCTCTTCTTCAACAGTCTTATTGTAGCATTTTGGTGTGTGGCACAATTGTGTACTCCAATCTGGCTGTACCAATTCCACTGGATCTTCAAGCATTCTAAAAATAGTAGCCTTAATATCTTATAGCACTTCATCAATGCATTTGAACCCATCCTCAAAACTGAAGGTTAATAAGAAGCTTTCCTGTAGAATATCCCATTCAGTTGTTTAGTGGCATAGCTCTGTTTCTAGGTACCAATTCATGGGAATAGTGTATAAGGAATGGAAAGAAACATGAACCCACTCTCGTTAACGTTCTTCACCCCAAGCTTGAGTCCACCATGCCATATTTTCATGTGGGTTGTTGTTCCCACTATACTTCTCAATCATCCATGTGTTAGCATATCCAAACAATAGCTTCATCATCCACTTGTATTCCTTCCAGTCAGCGAAGCTTTCCTTATGCATACGCCACCATCCAGTAAGTGTAGTGCAGAACGCCAATTGAAGGGCCTGGATTCGATGCTCCTCGGGCACCTCCCTTTCAAATTCATCCAAAAAGAGATTAAAATTATTCAAGCCATCATAGTGAAAAATCTTCCTTGCCTCCATAGATATGCATCATAGTGATTTGGTCATCGTATTGCATCGCAGTGTAGATACCTCGTGCAACTGATTCTTCCAGTGCTCAAGTTCTTCATCCAAGTCTGAGGTGCATGAACTATCCCTATCCCATATAATTTGTCCATTGGCCATAGTATTGATCCAATCTTCATCTCATGTCATGATGTTCTATATCTAATCTAGATCATCATCTTCCTCCACAAATTCGTGAACAAGTTCAGTATACTGTGCTCCTTCAACAGGATCCAGTGGCACAATAACCCTGAGTGCCTTCCTCTCAAATATCATCTTCAAGTTAATCACCACATCCATGTCAAAGGCCCAATCAATTCCTAGTAGTGCAGGATACATATTTTTGTCATCTACAATTTCTATTACTTCAAAATCTTCCAAAGAACTTTCTCCTTCAATATCGGCTATTACTACAAATAGGCAGCCAATAGGAATAATATTTTGTTGATTGGCCATGTGTAGCTATATAGGATACCATTCCAATGTAGGTCTCCCCATCCTTTCCCAATTCTATTTGGGCAGCACCTGTGCATGAAACCCTAAATGCAAGATTACTTGGTCCATTTCATACTCTCCTATCTACACGGTTAGCCTCATCTTGCGCCCTGTTCGCTTCTTATGCTTACCTAGATTCCTTACCACACGTTGTTCTGAAGGAAGCTTAATATTACCTACAAAAGTTTCTATTAGCTCTTGGAGTCCTTCTACTGGCTTCCTATCACGTAACAGCTTCATATAGGTCTTTATAAAAGTAGCTAATAGTGAAGGATCCATATCTTTCACTTCACTGTTCGTAGTTGATTTATCTTAATTTATGGAAGTAGAAGTTTCAACGAAGTTACTTTTCACCTCCATCAAAGTTTCTTTAGCTTGGTTGAGGTCAAACCCAACTTCCTTTTCAAAATCCTTGCACACCCATCCTTCAGTCTCTAGCTTCTTTCCCTTACCTTCACCTATGGCCATACCACCATGCATTACTATATTAACACTGTGATCTTCTTCGCGTGGTTCCACCCTCATCATCTGAATATTCTTCATAGGTTGTTGGTTATGTGTCTTCTTTTTTAATCTTTATTATAAGGAACGCATAATCTTCTATCACATGATCAAATTGTCTGCAATATTGACAAGATGGATGTGTTGGGTTCTGGAACACATGTGTAAAATGTCCAGCTTCACCACAATTATAGAAAATAACTTATCCACGAACTCTACCAGCCCCTCCTCCTCTTCCTCTTCCACGACCTTGGAATCCTCCGTGTGTTGCACCTGTGCCCTGATCTGGAGGATGAGTTTCTACTTGCATTCAATAGGTGGGGTTCATATCCATCATTAATTCATAACTTCGACAATGGTGCGCATCATGACCTAAAAATCTGCAGAAATTGCAAAACAATTGCTGAGGGGTTTGTACAAAATACTGTAGCAGATGACAATTGTTTGTCACATGTTGTCCTTTAACTGAACAAATAGGCACCATGGCGCTACTCCTGCACTTGGCCCAGCAGTATTTTCTAGCTTGAGGGGGACATCCCCCCCCCAATAATATAGTTATGATAAATCGAGCAATGGTCATTATCATGCCTATGACCCTTGCATTTCAAGTACCAAGCTTTAGCATGCACCTCAGGCTAGGCTTCCTTTCCCTTCTTCATGCTCTTCAACTCCAGGTGCAGACTTGCCATATGTGAGTGAATCTATTGTAATCCAATGTTCATATCTTGTATTGGTGAGGCTTTTAATCTCATCTCCATCTCCACAACTTCTGCTTGTGTTGCTATCTTCTACTGTGATAATGGTAATCTTAAGTTGGGAAATAACAAAGCAATGTATCAAACTTTGTGTTTCTCATCTGTGATGTTCATATTAGCCTATCGAATCAAGAATTTTAACCTTTGATTGAAACTCCATGAGGATTCATTCACCACTTGCCTTATCTCCTTAAACTCTATAACAAACTGCGCCTACGATTTAGGCTTCTTAAACTCGCAATTCAATGTTTGCTGAGTATCTACCAAAGTCGCAATAGGGTGATCTTGATAGTACTTGATATACCAGGTCAATGCTCTATCCTGTAGTGCTATGGCTAATTGTGCTTTCTTTATATTATCGTGAGTGATATGTTGTGTTGTCCACACAACATCTACAATGAATGAGAACTATTTGGGTTCTTCGTTTCCTACCCCTTCCAAGATCAACACCTTCATTGTATTCTCCATGTTGAATGGTGAAGGTGGAGGTAGAGGTGGAGGAAAAGGTGGAGGTGAAGGTGTAGGTGTATGCGGTGGAGGTGGAGGTGGAGGTGAAGGTGTAGGTGTATGTGGTGGAGGTGGAGATGGAGTTGGAGTGCTAGGATGAGGTATCCACAGGATGCCCTAACTCACGAACTACAACACACTTCACAGTGTATTTAGAGTCGTTCCTTCATCATCGCTTGAAGAGGATCCCAATAGCAAACTATATTCAGAGCCTGATTCTCCATTCCTTCTGAAGGATTTTCTGCTTCACGTAGTCCCAAACATCAAGGTAATGGTATAACCCATTTTTCCTTCAACAACATCTTAATCCAAGTTTTTAGAGATTGTAAGTACTTACCCCACAATCCCTTGAAGAGCCTACACTCAACCTCACTCTAATAGGTAGTTGCATTGATCACAAAACTAGTCACAAATTCTCCAAGTGTTCAATCAATCCAATGATCAATGACCCACATGATGATGTTTTTAGAAGCTTCTAAGTACCTCACCAGTTTTGGAGTTGTTTCCGAGAAGGCTAGTGACTATTCAAATCTGATAGTCCCACTAAGACGAGTAGCTATCTTAGAAACAAACAATTCAAAGTAACTTGTGTTTTCCTTTATGAGAGATAGATGAGAGAGAAGTAGAGAGAACCAACCTTAGTATTTCGCTTGGCTCCTTTCTTGTTTCCTCTCTCCATTGATAGAGCTTCGCCACTCCTTTCTCACTTGGCCTACTTCAAGGAACACTTGTAGAGTCAAAGCAACAAAATACCATCAAAGCATAGAGATCTATAACCATAAACAATGTAGAATGAGATGTACATTAACCATACAAATCAATACACAAATACAAGATTCAAAAATATACTAGTATATGGAGGAAAACTCAAATATCTTTATTGATAGAAGTAGTAGAAGAGAGGATTACAACCTAGCTATCTATTCCAGTGCCATCCTCCTAGCATGAAAGCCCTCTTCACCTCATGAAAATCTAGATCACCAACAATGCAATGCTCCATAGAGAAACCAACAACACTTACTTACAAAATACAAAATTCCAACCTTTGAATCTCTAGGATGAGGGATCCATATATAGATAGTTGCAGGGGGGTGAGTTAGCTTCTGCGATTTTGATTAGTGTCATTTCACTGATAGTTCTTGGTTTCACTTGGAGATTTCATGATCTCTTACTCATCCCTGGGTGAATTCAGAGAGGTAAGTGTCATATGAGCAGTTTCTAGAAGATTCTTTGAGTTTCCACTTAGCAAACTGCCTCTACCATTTTTTTGCTCTCGCTCATTGCACCCTCCAGAAGGGCTTTTCAGTATGCATCAAACCCCTTGTGTGTAATAGGTGAGATGCATCGCACCCTCAGCATGGAGCAGTCTGTATGGTCCAGTTTTGACCAGATCTGAGCAGTTTTTCAGGGAGAACATCTAGGAAATGATGTAATCAGTTGACCTTGATCCCTTAGGGTTGGAAACAAGACTTTTAGAGGTTTAGAAGCCCTTGGTTTATGGAAATATGTGATTGGGGTTGCAGTGCCCAAATATGTCTATAATAGTTGCCCCCCAAAGAATGAGGTTGTAAATCTTCTGATGTCGGGTGAAATGCTTTATCATGAGGATCCAAGGTTTTTCAAACTGGAAGGTGACCTATAATAAGATACAATGCAATAAATTATCTTCATAATATTTTCATGATCTAGCTGAGGTAGGCATTCCCATGCTCAGCTTTATAAATTCATTTTCATGTACATAGGACAGACAACCATCTGTGTGGCAGACTGATGATTCTGGTAGAGCCATCATCCCTTAGCTTGGATGATTATCTGTTCAGCTATGGAGTACATTTGATGTCTTTATTTTCGTGAATATATCATAGCCCAGATGGATGAAACCAGATTCAGGGTCTTCAAACTCGTTCAATCTTTGCCCGATGTACAGGTCGATCCATGTGAAAAGATGTTCTGATGTCGAACATGGAAAGACATCGCCTGATTACCAGCCAATAATGGAATCTGTTAACTTGTGCGAGAGGAATCGCCATTAATGATAATGAACCTCAAGGTACTGCAGTATAATTCACGTGGTGTGAATACATGAGTCGATTTCGAACACCATGCAAGATCTTTTAGTCGAAGGATATTGATGTAAACCTGTCGCTGGAAGTGAGAAACTTGCCATTGAGGCATGAAAGCTTCAAAGTACTGAAAGGGTTGTTCCTAAGTCAACTTCTTGGATAATGAGCTGATGTCGAGAAGAAGTAACCCATCGTAGCAGGGCCTTAATGAATCCCACATCTATGACACAAAATAGAGCAAATGATTTTGTGGAGGTGAAAACACTCTAATGATACAAGCTTCAGGGTGGTAGTCATGAAAAACAGAGTGTGAAGGTATTGTAGTGGATGAGGCATAAGCGTGAATTCTCTGATCGAATTCTCTTGAACATATCGGTGACACTGAAATGGATTGGTAGTGTTAACCCCAAAAATGGATGGTATGGAGGGTCAATGGTGATATGATCGGTGAATAGAATAACCCAACCCAACTCAATCATGGTGATGGAGTGAAAGTGTCATGTTCAAGAGCGACCTGCTACCAATGAAGTTCTTTAATTTTTCTTCCCTTTCTCCCCAATCATTTCTGACTAGTACCTCTTTATTTTTGTCACAGGCTAACCCGAACGCAGCCAATTGGACATGAATACATCTTGGTAACGAGGACACTAGGACACTAAGAGTATAAGTAAACCTGAATGAAAATTTTAAGTAGCCTGATAAGCTCCAGGATAGTGGAGGATAACATATGCTTGTTTTATAATTTGCCCTTCGGGAAAACCTGTCACTATGTTTTAGCAAGCCTAGTGACAATGAAACTCACTCTTGTCTGTATGGACAAGTTTGTGGATATTGTTTTAACAAGTTTAATGACATAGACAACTCGGTACTTTTCATATTTAGAGAGTCTGAAAAGAGACGGAAAGCCAAATCTAGTAGTAATTTTTCATAGTATAATCCCTTAAGTTCGAAAAAGTATGAAATAATATGAAGGGATGACTTTTCGATAGTTTTAGTGAGCCGAACAAGACAAGCGCTCGATAGTTTTGTGTAATGATCCCTCAGGTCCAAAAAGATTAAAATATAGAGGAGGGATGGAGCTTCCCTTTACTTTAACGAGCTGGAAAGGCCATTAGCTCGACAATATTTTCATATTTTATGAGTCTAAAAAGAGGTTAAAAGAGATTTGTTTTTTATGAACGAGTGATGTTTTTGGGTAGCAACTGGTTCCAGGTAAGTTTGGAACTTTTTTAGCATGGCAGTGTAAAGAAGGTGGCTAAAAGAATCACTCATTGCAGTTGTTCCTCAAAAGGGTAAACAATAAAGTGGAGGTGTATGATCGGCTAAAAGAGTGGAGGTGACATTAAGAACATGACCAAGGCTCAAAAGGCTGTTAGTAATGCGATCACAAAGGTTATTTACCAAGGGTGGATTCATTTTTTAATGAGATTGAATCTTTGGAAACTATGCTCAGTGCTAGGTTTATTTTTTAATGAGCTTGAACTTTACGGAAACATTCCTCATACTAGTCATCTTTAAGGATGTTTCTCATCAGTAGGTTCATTTTTTAATGAGCTTGCCCCATGTGAAACTTTGCTCAGGAGCCTTCTCTATGCAGGCTAGAAACGACCAACTATAGGACTAACTACACTAGGGGTTAATGAAATATTAAGGTTAGGTAGGATAGTTTTGTACAAAACATTTCCTTTGCTTCGTCGTCGAAAAAGGTGAATGGTTGATCAAACCAATCACATAAACTAAGCAGTCGAAGTTAGTAAAATACTACGGGGTTAGAGTTACGCTGGTCGCTTTTCACTTGCATAAAAAAGGTTTGCATGCCCCTAGGTATAAAGAAAAGTAAAGTTTCCAGGTCACCATATGGAAGTCCTTGCATTAAAGCAAGATTTTTTCGTCCATGTTGCAGACTAAACACTTCCTTGGCTCTGTCCATCGAAATAGACAAAGGTGAATGGTGTGAGTCCACTTCCAATCACATAACCTTCGATGAGGAAATCGTATTCTAGACTAATCCCATATCCTAAATGGAGGAGTGTGTCAAACTGTGTTGGCATTATGATGTATGTGTTGTACTTGATGGAAACCCTCTAATAGAAGAACATCTTGCTTATACTCAACCAGATGAGTCTACAGAAGAAATATCAGGGCTGCAGGACAGAGGAATTGTGGTGCAGCAGTGTTATTTTCAGGTTCCGCAGGTGCATCGATCAAAATGTGCGGACATTGGCAGGCTGCACAGATGTGTAGTTCACAGAGTGCGGACATGTTTGCAGGTGTTCCAAATAGAAGGTGCGAATCTAAAATTCACGGACTTTCATGCAGAGAAAAACGTGCATCTTAAGTTTCGTCCCTGGTATTTAGCCCGACCTTGTTGATCCTATGGTTTTGGTTTGTGGTTTTTCATCTAAAATATTGAACCCAGGTTTTGAGTCCCTAGTATTGTTTCTCAATGGTTTTGATCCATGGTTTGAGTAAGGCCTTGGCTATAAAAGGGAAAGGAGATCATTTAGCTGGACACAAGTGTGTTGAATATCTTAAGAATAACAAGATCTAAATTTCTGATAATCGGTTGGGCAGTTATAGTTGAACCTAAATCAAGAAGAAACCAGAGCATTATAAGTCAGATTTGCTGATGGGTCGAGATCTCTTTGGTGCATGAACGGATCTATGAATTTGATAGTCTGGGGTATATTTGAGGACTGATAAACTGTCTATATCCAGAGGTGTGCAGGATCAGAGAAGGCGCGGGTGCGGAGATGTGCAGCACAGAGAAAGCGCAAGTACGGAGGTGCGCAGTATCAATGAAGGAGCAGGTGCGGAGGTGCGCTAATCAAAAGACGCTGTAGGTGCAGAGGTGCACAGACCACAGACAGTGCAGGTGTGAAGCTGCATAGGTCGCAGACAGTGCAGGAGCGAAGCTGCGCAGGCCACAAACAGAGAAAGTGAGAGCATCTGCAGGTTACTACTGGTGAAGTTACGAACTTTTCTTGAGGTATATTTTAGTTGATTTTGTCTATTGTTGTAGTGTTCTGGGTATAGACTTGGTGTCTTGTTACTGGTACTATTTGTCTGATTATATCATTTTGAGAAGTTAATGGTTAATTGGGTGATGCACATATACTTGATGATTACTTAATATTCATGGATCTAGTCTGAAAATTGATAAAACGTGGTCCCCAGAAGAAAATAGAAGGTAGTATCCTTCTGTAGGTCAACACCTATGTACTAGTATCTTAGATAGTACAAGAGCTAAGAGGGTTGTAGCTCCCTTCCAGGAGAAGCTGGAAAACGAGAGAGGGTTGTAGATCTCTCCAAGTTGCAGCCTGCGTACTGGTAAAGGACCACACCAGTACAAAATTATTGTAAAAAGAACTTTCTAACTGAAAGAAGATAGAGACATATTGCAGCAGGTGGTTTTCACCCACATTGGGTTTCCACCTTACATCTTGTGTTCCTTGGTGTGACTGTTTATTTGTGTTCTTGCTCATTATTATATGGTTCTCACATAGAGATTAACTACAAACATCTGAAGAATAATTTAAGTCTGGAAGGTATATGCAAGTTTCAATTGTCAGATCTGCAAATATAGATTGAAAAGTATTTGATAATACTAATTCACCCCCCGCTCTCAGTATTATTTCCAACAATTGGTATCGGAGTAGGTCCTTCAATAGAAGCTTGATCACTTGAAGGAAGATCTATCATCATGAGAAACTACGAAAAGGAAGCATCTATCAGGTCACCGATATTTGATGGGACCAACTTCGTCTATTGGAAGGTAAGAGTCACTGCCTATCTCCAATCTCTTGGTACAGAAGTTTGGGATATTGTGGAAACAGGATACACATTTCCATTAGCAACTCCTACAGATCCAACAGAGAAGAAGAAGTGTGAAACAAATGCAAAAGCGGTCAATACTCTATTGGGAAGTCTATCTCAATTAGAATTTGTCAAGGTAATTCAGCTCAAAAGCGCAAAAGAAATATGCGACAAGATCATTTTGAGCTATGAAGGAGATGAACAGGTAAAACATTCAAAAGTACAAACTCTTAGAATTCAATATGAAAGTCTCAGAATGTATAATGATGAAACTGTGGCTAGCTATTTCCTATGTATAGATGAGATCGTAAATTGTATGAAAAACTTGGGTGAACAAATAAAAGAAGTTGTTCTGGTTGAAAAAGTTCTAAGAACTTTGTCTTCTAAGTTTGATTCAAAAAAATTTTCCATAGAAGAAAAAGAGAATCTACGGAACGTTACCATGTCACAACTTCATGGAATTCTAATTTCTTACGAAATGAGAAAACGAGGACCATCAGACAGAAGAGAAGTTGCATTCAAAGCCTCACAAAAAGGAGATTACAATGAACTAGGATATATGTCTGAAGAAGAAGAAGAATCGAACTTTGTCAAGAACCTTCAACGAGGAACTGGAAGATTCAGAGGTAAGCTGCCTTTCAAATGCTTTTCTTGTGGAAGAGTCGGTCATTATGCTGCAAAATGCCCTCATAAAGATAGACTAGACAAAGGTAAGGAACCTGTGAGATGGAACAAAAAACATAATGCAAGTAAGAAAAGCTATTATATTCATGAATACAGTGATGGACATTCAAATAGTGATGAAGATGACCAAGGTAATGATAATATACTTTTGATGGATTTTGAAGATGATGATTTCTTGGATGTTATAAATGAAGAAGAGCTTTATGAAGAAATTTCTAAACTAAAAATTTGTTTAGAAGAAAAGAACATGATTATAGACACATTAACTTTCCAACTTGCTAAAAGAGATAAACACAATGAAGAGTTAGAATGTGAAATTATGGGACTTAGAAAAGAAATTGAGAAAACAAAAGCTCTTAATCTTAGATTTTCTAAAGGATCTGAAACCTTAGATGAGATTATCAAAGTGCAGCGTTCTCCTCTAATCAAGACAGGTCTCGGATATTCTGAAGAAACATCTCAAGCATAGAAGCCATCCACCTCTAAAAGCTATCTTGATGAAGCACAGAGAAGTGAACAGGTTGACAATCGATAGCAAAAGCATAATACAGACTACCAAATAAATCAGGGACCATTTGCTCCAAGAAAGAACAAAGATTACCAAGTAAGTCAGCGGCAATCTACTTCTAGGATGAACAGAAGCTTCAATCAGGTAAATCATTCTCAATTTGGCTCAAGAATGGAAGTCAATAGAAATTACAATCAATTGGGTAGTAGGTTTGATAATTGCAGGAATTTCTCCAATGGCCAATGTTTCTCTTGTCATAACTTTGGTCATAAAGCTGCTCAATGTGTTGCCTACAAGACCATCATGACTAGGGAAGCTCAAAAACAAAGAAGTATGACTGGGATCATGAAAAGGACCTACAATAACTTCTCTGCTCTTGAACATGAAATTGAATGTTCTATTTGTAACCATTTCGGGTGTGAAGATTCTAAATGCAGGAGCAGGTTTCAACAAAAGGAGCCAACTTCATTGAATCCCAAAATATGGAAAAAGAAAGAATCACAATCAGATAGATGTGGGATAGCCTTATATAACAAAGGATAGGAAAATCAATGGTACATTGATAATGGATGCTCAAAACTTATGACAGGTGATAAAGAAAAACTTCAGTCATATACTGCCTTAGAAAGGGAAAACAAGGTATCATTTGGAAATGACACCCCTTCATTCATAAAAGGTAAAGGTTCTGCTCAATTGAAAAAGAAGGTCAAAGCTGGTAATGTTATGTACGTTGATGGCTTTAAACATAATTTATTGAGTGTTAGTCAAATGTACGATCAAGGAACTGAGGTAATATTGAGATCAAATGGATGTATTGTTCGTGAGCTTGACACAGGAAAAACAGTGATCAAAGGCACAAGAACTCTGAATAATCTATATATATTCAAAGAAGGAGAACAACAATTCTATCTGAGCAAGAATGATGAACACTGGCTATCGCATAGAATATTGGGGCATCTTAGCTTCTCTGAGATAAGGAAAGCATGCAAATATCAGGCGGTTCATGGTCTTCCTGACATTAGAATTCCAAACAATACAATATGCAAATCTTGTCAATTTGGTAAGCAAACCAGAACTAATTTTCCTGAGAAAGAAGGATCAGCTAGCAGCCCCCTTGAACTTGTTCACACTGATATATGTGGTCCAACTAGAAAGAGGTCACCTCAAGGGGAAGAGTACTTCATATTGTTCATTGATGACTTTTCAAGGATGTGTTGGATAGGACTCATGAAGTATAAGGATGAAGCCTTCGAAAAGTTCAAGTCATTCAAAGCTTTGGTTGAGAATGAATTAGATCGTAGAATCAAATGTCTCAGATCCGATCGAGGAGGGGAATTTACCTCAGATGAGTTCTTCGATTTTTGTGAAGAACATGGAATAAGAAGGGAATTCTTAGCTGCAAGGACTGCTCAGCAAAATGGAGTAGTGGAAAGGATGAATAGAACAGTTCAACAAATGGCTCGTTCTATGCTTGATGAATCTGGAAATCCTACAACCTTTTGGGGTGAAGCCGCATTTGCCACTGTTACTATTCTCAACAAGACAAAGATCCGGGTAAACAACACTCAAACTCCTCATGAACTCTGGCATGGTAAGACTCCCATGGTAAAATACTTCAAAATCTTTGGAAGCAAATGCTACATTAAAAGGACAGATGAAAATCTTGGAAAGTTTGAACCTAGAGTAGATGAAGGCATTTTACTTGGCTACTCTCCTCACAGCAAAGCTTACAAATGTTACAATAAAAGACTTGGAAAAATTGTTGAAAGAATTGATGTAGTGGTTGATGAAGAAGGAAACACTCCTAGACAGGGAAAATCTGAAGATCTCGAAGATGGCAAAGATTATCCATCAACATCAAATCAAATTGATGACAAAGAAGAAACCCATGAGGCACTAGAAGAATAGATAAGGATAGAAGGAAAGATTCCATCCAGATATGTTCATAAGAATCACCCAGAATCTAAAATTTTGGGGCAGAAGGAGGCAGATGTACAAACAAGAAGAACTGTTGTAAAAGCTTCAAGCTATCTAGCATTGCCCTCCTCCACTGAACCACAAAATGTAAGAGAGGATTGCATAGATGAATGCTGGGTCAAGGCCATGGAAGAAGAACTCAAGTAGATTGAAAAGAATAACACTTGGGAGTTGGTTCCTAGACCAACAGACAAAAATGTTATAGGGACAAAATGGATTTTCAAAAATAAATTAAATGAAAATGGAGAAGTGGTCAGAAACAAGGCAAGACTTGTTTGTAAAGGGTATGTGCAACAAGAAGGCACAGACTTTGAAGAAACTTTTGCGCCAGTTGCTAGACTTGAGGCTATAAGGATGTTCCTTGCTCTCTCTAGCTTTTAGAAGTTCAAAGTATTTCAGATTGATGTAAAATCTACCTTTCTGAATGGGGACCTAAAAGAAGAAGTATATATTGAGCAACCAGATGGATTCATTCTTGGAAATGATCCAAATCTTGTATGTAGACTTAAGAAGGCACTCTACGGTATTAAATAGGATCCAAGGGCTTGGTACTATCATCTGGACAAATACCTTCATCAACAAGGTTTCTCAAAAGGCTCAGTAGATAGCAATCTATATATAAAAATTGATAATGATAAATTGCTAATACTTGTTGTATACATTGATGATATCATTTTTGGAAGCAATGAAGAAGCCATGAGCCAAAACTTTGCTTTGGTGATGCAAAAAGAATTTGAAATGTCTTTGTTGGGTGAGCTGACATACTTCCTTGGTTTACAAATCCAACAAAACAAAGATCGTACCTTTTTATCACAAACCAAGTACCTAAAGCAGATCTTGAAGATATATGGCATGGAAGACTCAAAACCGGTATGTACTCCTATGGTAACAGGATGCAGCCTCAGCGTTAATGATGAATCAACAGCAATCCATCAACCAACCTTTAGATCCATGGTTGGCAGTCTACTCTATCTAACAGGAACTCAGCCAGACATCATGCATGCAGTGGGAATAGTTGGAAGATTTTAGGCTAATCCAAAAGGAAGCACACCTTCAAGCAGTTAAGAGGATCTTAAAATATCTTCAAGGAACACAAAACTATGGCTTATGGTATCCTAGAAATGCAGATCTCACACTTCATGCATATACAGATGCAGATTGGGTAGGAAGCGTGGATGACAGAAAAAGCACTAGTGGTGGAGCATTCTTTATGGGGTCCAGATTAGTATCTTGGTTCGGCAAGAAACAAAGTTCCATTGCTCTATCTATAGCTGAAGTAGAATATGTGGCTGCTGCATCTTGCTGCACAAAATTTCTTTGGATGATACAAACTTTGCAATATTTTCCAATCAACTGTATTCCACCTATCTCCATCTTCTATGATAATACAAGTGCAATCAGTATCTCAAAAAATCCTATCAAGCATTCAAAGACTAAGCACATACATATCAAGTATCATTTTCTAAGGGAACAAGTGCTTGAGCAAAAGGTCAAGTTGGAGTATGTTTATTCCAAGGAACAAGTTGCTGATATTCTCACCAAACCATTGCCTGGGGAAACATTTGAATACCTCAGATAGAAGCTGGGGGTTGTTGATGCATCATCGTGCTGTTAAAACTTGTCTGTTGTACGCAAGTGGATACTCATACATATGCCAGTTTATGTGGGTCGAGTTTTGGGTGAAAAGATTCCGATATGGTTCTATCAGAGACAATCTGACATAGGTTCAAGGGGAGCATATATTCTTCTAATAATTCATTGTTGGCATTATCTTAGAACTCCTTGGTTTGATTTCATAGGTGTTTTTGGTGGATTGTGTGCTGGTGTGAAAGTTGATTTTGCTGTTGATGTCTATTCTTGTCTCTATGTCATGTATTTTTTTTTCATATCAAGGTCATGTAACGGCCTATTTTGGTTTCCCCACTATGCCTGGGATGAATAATGTATGTTCTGGTTTGATATATCCCCATTTAATTGGGAGGATGAGTCAATATTGGTATCTACCCACTTGATTGGGAGATGGATGTATGTATGAGACCTTGATGATAGGAGAGTCAATTATGATGCATGGAGTCATGTTTCTTCTTGTAGAACATCTTTTTCCAGACCTTGCTTACAATCAGGGGTAGCATGAATAATACACTTCAGCAAAGTAGAGACTTCAGCAGGTACTCAGGGGGAGTATGATCAGCGGAATGGTTATCAAAGAAAGAGAATATATGGGTCCACACTTTGCCCTTGATGTCAAAGGGGGAGAGTGCTTGGGTATTGTTGCCATCAAGTCCAAAGGGGGAGATTGTTGGCATTATGATGTATGTGTTGTACTTGATGGCAACCCTCTCATAGAAGAACATCTCGCTTATACTCAACCAGATGATTCTACAGAAGAAATATCATGGTTGCAAGATAGAGGAACTGTGGTGCAGTAGTGTTATTTTCAGGTTCCGTAGGTGCACCGATCAAAAGGTGCGGACATTGGCTGGTTGCACAGATGCGTAGTTCATAGAGTGCGAACATGTTCGCAAGCGTTCCTAACAAAAGGTGTGAACCTAAAATGCACGGACTTTCATGCAGAGAAAAATTCTCATCTTAAGTTTGGTCCCTGGTATTTAGCCCAACGTTTTTGATCCTATGGTTTTGGTCTGTGGTTTTGCATCTACAATATTGAACCTAGGTTTTGAGTCCCTAGTATTGTTTCTCAATGGTTTTGATCCATGGTTTGAGTAAGGCTTTCGCTATAAAAGGGAAAGGAGATCGTTTGGCTGGACACAAGTGTGTTGAATATCTTAAGAATAACAAGATATGAATTTCTGATAATTGGTTGGGGAGTTATAGTTGAACCTGAATCAAGAAGAAATCGGAGCATTATAAGTCAAATATGCCGATGGGTTGAGATCTCTTTGGCACATGAACGGATCTATGAATTTGATAGTCTGGGGTATATTTTAGGACTGATAAATTGTCTATATCCGGAGGTGTGTAGGATCAGAGAAGGCGCAGGTGCGGAGGTGCACAGCACAGAGAAAGCGCAACTGCGGAGGTGTGCAGTCTGAGTGAAGGAGCAGGTGCAGAGGTGCGCTAATCAAAAGATGTCATAGATGCAGAGGTGCGAATAGCATAGACAGTGTAGGTGCAAAGCTATGTAGGTCACAAACAGCGCAGGAGCGAAGCTGCGTAGGCCACAGACAGAGAAAGTGCAGACATCCACAGGTTACTACTGGTGAAGTCACAGACTTTTCTTAAAGTATATTTTAGCTGATTTTTTCTATTGTTGCAGTGTTTTGGGTATAGACTTGGTGTCTGGTTACTGGTATTGTTTGTCTGATTACAACATTCTGAGAATTTATTGGTTAATTGGGTGATGCACATATACTTGATGATTACTTGATATTCATGGATCTAGTCTGAAAATTGATGAAACGTGGTCCCCGGAAGAAAAGAGAAGGTATTAGCATTTTGTAGGTCATCACCTATGTACTAGTATCTTAGCCAGTACAAGAGCTAAGAGGGTTGTAGCTCCCTTCCAGGAGAAGCTGGAAAATGAGAGAGGGTTGTAGCTCTCTGTAGGTTGCACCCTGCGTACTGGTAAAGGACTGCACTAGTACAAAATCATTGTAAAAGGAAGTTTCTAATTGAAAGAAGATAGAGACATATTGCAGTAGGTGGTTTTCACCCACATTGGGTTTCCACCTTACATCTTGTGTTCCTTGGTGTCATTGTCTGTTTGTGTCCCTGCTCATTATTATATGGTTCTCACATACAGATTAATGAAAAACATTTGAAGAACAATTTAAGTCTGGAAGGTGTATGCAAGTTTCAATTGTCAGATTTGCAAATATAGATTGAAATGTATTTGATAATACTGATTCATCCCCCCCTTAGTATTATTTCCAACAACTGATCATATATCCTACAAGGAAATCTATCTTATATCTAGGTTCGCCTGCCGAAGTAGACCAAGGTGCATGCCCCCTGGATTTCGTCACATTCACCGAATCACTTGCAGTCATTAGGTGGATGGACTAGAGGTTGATGAGACATTCCTTGTGGAAAGAGACCATTTAGGGATGGCATTTGACTAGTAACCGTGTTTGAAAAGGGGAATGAAAGCTGGTCAACAATTTGTCCCATTCTGCCTTCATATGAGAAACACATCACCTAGAAGAGTGAGGAAACAATAGCTCCCATTCTGCAAATGTAGTCACACCCAAGGAGTAGATTGTAATCTAGTGGTCCTTTGACTACCATCATGTTCAGATGAACAATTTTCCTTCTCAAAGTTATAGGCAAATTGTGAAGGATCTCTAACAATCAACTGGTTCCTTTATTGAAGCCTGATAAATTTCGAATCTCAAGAAGAAGCGATGGCGAACCAAGCACTTTCCAAGCAGTTGAGGAAAGGATACTCATGGAAGCCCCTTCATCTATGATAGTGCTAGCCATGATCATTCAATAAGCTTATACTATGATTTGGAATGGTACATTAGATGGAAGGCGGGGTCTCGCTAGTAGATTCCAATCAAAGGAAACGACTAGAATTCTTGGAGGAGGGACCGAATAAACGACTGAATGAATCTCTTGGAATGGGGAAATTCCCTCCTATGGTAGAGGAATAGCTAGATTTCCCCCATGTTCATTAGACATTGTGTTAACAAAAAGAATTTGAATGGTTTTGTTCTCATTCTATTTGGAGACTGTATCATCTAAAGATGGACCTTCTGAAGACAAGAATGGGTCGACTATCATCTCGACCTGTTGGCTTTGGTCCCGTGTGGACTCAGAGGGTTTATCTTCAATGATGGGTGTTTTGAGTGATAACAGAGGTGTGTCAGTCAAATTTTCAACATGATCGATAGAGGTTGAAGACACTGGATTGTGCGAGTGGGGAGACTAGTCTCTCAAGATCCGCGGGATGCAAGGAAAATCTCGATGATAGTGGTCTCCCTTGCAAATGACACATGGAGATTTAGGTTTGTACAGTGCAGTGTGTGGATTTTTGCCAGAAGATGCATGGTTGCCCCCTTGCACAGCTGGCTTCTTCTTCTTCTTCTCCTTCCCTTTCTTCTTGTTCTCAGGTACTTGGTTTTTAGTGTCACTAGTTTCACCAAGCAAAGAGGAAGAAGGAGAGATAGAAGCAAATGAAGTAGAAGGTGGGGGAACAACTCTAGTATCATCTGGTTGCTGATTTGATTGCTAAGGAATTACGGTTTCTTGAATGAAAGAGGTCGAGAATAGCCATACTGGTAGGCCAATTGTGAGTCCTGGAAGGGACAATGTAGCCATGTATGGAGCACCAATATCTCCCCAAGAAGAGAAAGGACTAAGATTTCCCCCAAAGGGAAATCCTTGATTGGTGCACTCCATTTTCTCAACCTAAGACCAACGAGGGAACAATGATGTTATTCCAAATTAAATAAATATTATGACGCTTTGACACAACTTGCTTTTTCAATTTTTAAGAGTCGAGAAAAAGCTAAAGATGACTCTAGTTGCCTTCAAATTTTAATGAGCCTGAAGTGATAACTACTCAGATGGACCTTTTATTTTAAGGAGTGGAAAAGGAACAAAAGTGACTACTCTAGAAATCTAGACAAAGGGATTACCAAACCAATCACAAAACTGCAATATACACCTCGATGGTAAATTATAGAGAAATTATCGAGGACTTTATGTACGATAGTCAATCTTCCCGAATGCTGTGTTCAGTGCATTGTGATTGATAGGGCGGCAGACACGGATTCCTAAGGATAAAGGATATCAACCTATTGTGGTCTCCCAATATATACTCAATGGTACATGGGAGCACAAGTCCGTACTAGCACTTGTCTTTTCAAAGAGGAGGAATCACCCAACCTACGATGAAAACAATAGTTACCAAGCTTTAAGATGTTGGAATACATCTCTAGCCTAGACTTTTAGATGTTGTGTGTTAGGTTCCAAAGCATTTTTATGTTCATTGAGGTTTATTTTACAGTTGATCTTTCTTAAGAAGCTTGTCTTACAAGGTTCACCACGTGATGTAGATGTACAATTCCTAAATATGCAATCTAAGATGATAAACAATCATTTATTTTCTTTTAGCAATGAAAATCCTGTCTACTAAGGAAAGAAGAGTAAAATTCTTTCAACAGAGAGCAGAGAGCACACATTAAATGCACATTTCCTAAATCAATTTCTACATGCAGTCTAAATGCAAATGCACATGCATGTATTTGTTTTTCCATTTCCTTAATGTGAGAATGACAAAAAGAAAACTAAGTACAGATCTGAACTACTTTTTCTCAAAGCGATACTTTAACAATTTCTTTTCAAAAGCGAAAGGAAGACTAAGATGACACTTTCACACTTGAATGGCAAACTACTTTCGACACTTCAAAGAATTGAAAATTCAAATCAAATACAATGGAGAAAGTACAGTCGACTATCTAAAAGAGGAAGACTTTACGACACTCTTTTTCTTGATTGAAATTGACAGTTGCGACACTTTCGAATCAAAAGATGATAGCTCGATTAAGATAATATTTGCAAAGGAGGATTGTAAATGATGAAAAATACATAAAAAACATTTACAATTCCTTATCAATGGAGGCTAAATATTGTAAAGGAAGAAGGCTTCAATAGTGATATACTAATCATAGGCAGCAAAACTATTGAATAGAGCTGAAAACAATGAAGAGAAAACCAAAATTTGGAGAGAGAAAAAGTCTCATTCAATCATTGCACCTGTCCTTAAGGGAAACAGGGATGCATCTCACCTACAACACACGGGAGGTGCGATACATCTAGACTGCCAATGAGAGACAGTGCGATGGTCTAGGGACGAGACTAAGCTTGGTTTTCAGCCACAATTTTCTGCTAAGTTTTGGGATTTAGGCCAAGCTTATGATAGACAGTAAACATAAAGTATAGAGGTATGATCTAATGAGGTTATTGAGCTACCACCAGGGCACTTAGGATGTTTTCAAGTCAGATGTTCAGTTCATAAACCAGCCTAGAGATTGACTAAAGCAGCGTTGTTCTACTTTGCAGTTGCATAGAAAAAGCAATTCGAAGGCTAGCTGGCTTAACTTCAGGCTCCATCTATAGTTTATAAAGCAAACAGCAATAACAAAAAAACAAAATATTCACTCCCTAGTGGAGTCACCATTTTGTTTCCGGGAAAACTAGTGTCTATTTAGATCTGCTAGTCCCACTAAGACGGGTAGCTATCTTACAAATAAACAATTCAAAGTAACTTGTGTTTTCCTTTATGAGAGATAGATGAGAGAGAAGCAGAGAGCACCAACCTTAGTCTTTCGCTTGGCTCCTTGCTTGTTTCCTCTCTCCTTTGGTAGAGCTTCGCCACTCCTTTCTCACTTGTCCCGCTTCAAAAAACACCTGTAGAGTCAAAGCAACAAAATACCATCAAAGAATAGAGATCTATAACCATAAACAATGTAGAATTAGATGTACATTAACCATAAAAATGCATACAAAAATACAAGATTCAGAAATATACAAGTATGTGGAGGAAAACTCAAATAGCTTTGTTGATAGAAGTAGTAGAAGAGAGGATTACAACCTAGATATCTGATCCAGCACCATCCTCCCAGCATGAAGGCCCTCTTCACCTCATGAAAAGCTAGATCACCCAACAATACAATGCTTCACAGAGAAACCAAGAGCACTTCCTTACAAAATACAAAATTCTAGCCTCTGGATCTCTAGGATGAGGGATCCATATATAGATATTTGTAGGGGGTGAGTTAGCTTCTGGGATTTTGATTAGTGTCATTTCACTGATAGTTCTTGTTTCCACTTGGAGATTTCATGATCTCTTACTCATCCCTGGGCAAATTCAGAGAGGTAAGTGTCATACGAGTAGTTTCTAGAAGATTCTTTGAATTTCCGCCTAGCAAACTACCTTTGCCATTTGTCTGCTCTCACTCATCACACCCTATAGAAGGGCCTTTTAGTATGCATCACACCCCTTGTGTGTAACACGTGAGATGTGTTGCACCCTCAGCATGGAGTAGTTTGTATGGTCTAGTTTTGACCAGTTCTGAGCAGTTTTTCAGGGAGAAATTCTGGGAAATGATGTAATCAGTTGACCTTGATCCTTTAGGGTTTAAAACAACAATTTTAGGTGTTTAGAAGCCCTTGGTTTATGGACATATATGATTGGATTTACAGTGCCCAAATATGTCTATAACAGGAGTCCACACAATAGGGCCTTCAAGTCTCCACGTACCCTAACTGACTTCTAATCTAGGTAGCCACTCGTGGAATTCAGTAGGGAAGAAACATAAAAAGTTCTCCCTTTTTTTTGAGTATAGGTATCTACTCAACCATTGTTCCTTAGCCAACTGTGGGTTTCTATTCTCCTGAGCTACAAATGTGTGTTTCTTTCGATCGAGCCACTTCTAAATTTATTTCTTGGTGGGGAACCACTTATTCGACGTCACACATTCCTCAAATTGATCCCAATCTCGGTAACATAACCATTTGTTGGCTTAATGGGGCTTGACCCAGGTTCAATGTTATTTGCACCAACCAACAAAACCCTAACTATTGGCCCTTTCTGCAACAACCTATGTAGCACAGGCTGCAGTCTCACTCGAAGCAATATTGGGGGATGCTAGAACTAGGTTTCTTCATCCAGAGGCCTGTGTGATGGTTTCCTAATTTCTTATAGATTAGGTGTACCTTCACATAGACTTATTCCTTCTAACTTTCAGGTACTGCAACTATACCAAATTGACCCTCAGACCTTCACAAAGGTACTTGATTGTACTTAATAGGCATAAAATACATAGATTCACCACTTTCATGCAATAAATTGTATATTCTAAAGCCTTTATGACCTAGATCTGCCTTCGCACAGATCTATTCTTTCTGAGCAGTTAACTACAACTTCAGATTTATTTAACAATTCCTCGAGCTCCATGAAGGTGGTTAGTTATCCTTATTATGCATAAATATTACAGATCTATCTGTTTCATGCTGAAATAAAGAGTCTCTTCACATCAAACATATCATAGAGTGAAAATACATAAATTAAATAGAAGTAAATAATTGAGGCACAAATGCACAAATTCGGATCAAAATAGTCTTTATTAAGATGTAAAATTTCAAATACAAAGTTCTTATCCTTGAACACCCAGATGTAGGGGTTCGAACAATCATATGTGGACTTACCAAGGCCTCCACACACTCAGCTGTAGGATCCTTCCCCTTTTGCCTAAGTACAGGAAACAAACTTTTCATGCCTTAGCACCTTGCCCTTACAATAATATTATATGAAAAGTTATCTCTTAGAGTCGCTATGACTCAACTATATATAGCCTTTTCATTACAATACCATGGCCTGTGGACCATGGGTGAGTCTCAAAACTGACCTATCACCTACCCATACAAGGGACTAATTCCCCTTTGAATCTTATTTAGCTCCATGCTTCTCTTCCATATTTCGCAGAGAATTTATGTTCTTTCACAAAAACTATTACAAAACTTGACTTTACTGGAAAATTTGACCCTAGGGATCCCATCCCAATAGGGCCCAAATACAAATATGGTGACTTACCTTTGAGTCACTCATCTGGCTTCTCCACTTCATGGTGGAGTTTACTAAACTCCATCTTCAAGACTTTGAGGTTCGTTATGCTCTATACAATGCCCTGATGCAATTTTTTGACCAACTTCTCTATCGGTGGCCCCTCCATCGCGAGGCACATGGTCCTCTACATCTACTAGAAAGTCTTCTACTTCTCTTGGATAGGCACACTAATCTAGCTTGATTCATCTGTCCATTCTTGAATCTTAGACTCTAAAACTTGTTCTTTGTGCTACAGCTCCTCAACCTATTCTTTGCTCTGTACAACATCCTGATGCACTTCTTCGACCAACTTCTCTATAGGTGGCCCCTTCATCGCGAGGCACATGGTCCTCTGTGTCTGCTGGAATGTCTTCAGCTTCTCTTGGATAGACACACTAATCTGACTTGCTTCCTTTGTTCATGTTTGAATCCTAGACTTTAAAACTTGTTCTTTGCACTACAACACCTTCGTTTCTTATAAGCACGCGAAGCGATGGATTGGTGCCAAAGTGTGTGCAGTCACCCTAATCTCATCAAATTTCAGTTGCACCTCTCTGATCTCTTTACCCAATCTCTGCATGTTTGAGTCCTCCTCTAAAGTGGTCCATAGCTCCATTGCATGTTCAAAGAGACAATTGTAGCCAGTTACTGCACTATCCAAGGTAGTCATGTGTTCCTTGATGGATGCATCATGCTGATCCCTGACCTTTGGTGCAGTAGTAAGCTATAATTTCAATTGCAGTTCCAAGATCTTCATTTGAAAATCAAAAGTATCTCAGCCTACCTCCTCCTTAGACATTCACACTTCAGTGGAAACTTTCTGAAACTTTGCTAAAGTCTTGCATCCTCTCGAATATGTAGCTCCGGTACTGAATTACATGCCTGTGTAATTGTTGCTTATAGGCTCTGGCTTCTAACTACTAGCTCTTCTCTTTCCTTTAGAGATTGAACCTTTTTGATGAATATATGCTCATTGTTCATTTTGACTTCATTAATTACTAAAAGCGCACGCTTTTCTCTGATTTGGAGCTCATCCAAGACACCGTAATGAAGTGCCTTGATGGTTTGAAGTGGCAGCGTGACTAGATTCATACCCATGCCCTTGATCTTTCTAAGCTGAGCGTTATCTTCCTCTAACTTTGCGTGAAATGTCCCTTCTGGCAAGGGAATGACTCTGGGGTATAGATTCCCTTATTTTTCCATTATTATCTGGCTCGCTCGTTGTAGGCTCTCTTCAGCCCCACTCGCTTGTCCCGCACTCACTTGAATTTTGCCTGCTTGGATGTGCAACTCACATAGGTCCTTCTGGATGCTCCCTAGCATTTGCATGTACTATTGATTGAACTATTTCCATAGTTCTATTGTTTTGTTTCAGACCTTGTCCCTTATCTCATCCAAGTCTCCTTCAGTGACGACCATTGGATCTATGTGTGCCTCTTTGTCCAATTTTTTCTTTCTCCTCGGTCCAATAGTTGTCTCCTTTTGTCGCTTTGATAGTCTAAAGGGGGTTCTCTGCTTGTCATCTTCATCTCCTTCCTACCCTGACTGTTCTTATTCTTCAATGTGCTGGGAAGCTGATTATTCGACTTCTGTGGTGCCCTCTTTTGTAATGCGCTCTTTATCGACACTTACCTTAGTAGCATCTTCTTTCTTTTTCTGCTTGGACAACTCCTGTGCTACTGCTTGTGCTTCTTCTTTCCGTTTCTATGGAGCTAGCATTTGTGTGAAAGAGATTTCTCCACATTTTCTGGTACCTACACCCATATCAATGGGTTTTCACCACTCTGCTGGCCATAACCCCACAATCTCTTGTACATCGGCCTCTGTAACTAGGTATGGAAACTTGTGCCATATACAAACAAAGAAGAATGTCCTTGCAACATCGACCTAGCAAAGTTAGAAGGATACCTTGAAGTAACTGGACCTGAGCTAGAAATACTAGATATAATGAAGTGACTAAATACAAAGAAATTGAACATAGGATCAGAGAAGGAAGCCAAGTTTGCAACAATAGGAGGCTATTGGGATGAGGAGTCAATCAGTAAAGTTACAAAGTTTCTTCATGAATATAAATAATTGTTTTCCACCAACTCTTCAGAGATGAAGGGTATAATAGGAGATCTAGGAGTCATGAGAATTCCCCTTAAGTCTAATGTGAAGCCAGTCAAACAAAGACCTTACAATGTGAACCCGAAGTATAAGGAGAAAGTGAAAGTAGATCTTGATAAGATGATAGCAACATGAATTATTGAACCTATAGAAGAATTAGAATAGGTGAGTCTTATGATGGTGCAAGAGAAGAAGACTAAAGGAGAGATTAGAATCTGTGTTGATTTGAGAAAGTTGAATGATGCATGTTTACATGATCCCTTCCTTACCCCTTTCACAGATGAAGTGCTAGACAATGTAGGAGCCCACGAAGCTTACTCTTTTACAAATGGATTCTCAAGTTATCCTCATATGAGGATTGCATCTAAAGATCGACATAAGACCATATTTTCTACAGAATGGGGATCATATCAATACACAGTAATGCCTTTTGGATTAAAAAATGCCCCTTCTATATTTTCTAGGGTGGTGGTTGCAGCGTTTAAGGAATACATCCACAAATTTTTAGAGGTATATTTTGATGATTGGAGTATTTGGATTTTTGAGAAAACACGATGGAAGTTTAAGACTTATGCTTGACACATGTAGACAATATTATATCTCTTTGAACCTAAATAAGTGTATATTTTGTGTACTAATGGTGGACCCTGCTAAGATAGCTATCATTGTGAGCTTGCCTCCACCTAAGACAGTAAGATATCTTAGCACTACGTTGGGACATTTTGGGTATTACAGGAAATTCATCAAGGGGTATGCTCAAATCATTGCGCTTATGGAGAAATTGTTTAAGAAGGATGTAACTTTTAAGTTGAATGAAGAATGTTAGAATAGCCTCGACATATTGAAAGAAGAAATGGTACTTGCACCTATACTAGAGTTCCATGATTGTAATAAGGAATTCCATGTCCATGTGGATAACTCTTGAGTAGATTTGAGAGTGGTACTGGCACAACCTGGTGCAAGAGAAATTGATCATCCTATAGATTTCGAAAGTAGAAAGTTATCTTAATCAAAAAATAATTACACCACTACAAAAAGGGAAGGACTGGCCATGGTATATCTTTGCATAAGTTTATACACTATTTGGTGTCACACTTTAAAATGTTTACAGATCACTATGCACTAAAGTATTTTCTTAATAAACATATTTTAGGAGTCCAATAATATGACTTTCAGATCATTTTTAAATGAGGGAGACTGAATGTAGGACCTAACCATTTGTCAATACTAGAAATAGGGGAAGAACTAACCAGCATAGAGGATAATCTCCCTAATGCGCAATTATTTACAATCAGAGTGGTAGATGACCATTTCATAGATATCATTTAGTTTTTGACCAAAGAAATGGCTCCTTTGGAGTATACTATGCAGCAAGAGAAATAATTAGTGGTTAACATAGTTGATTTTCATTAATAGTAGGAGAATTATATAAGATGGGACTAGATGAGATACTACTAGATATGTTCCTGAACATGAAGGAGATGATTCTAGTAGGGGCTCATGGGGGCATAGCCAGTGGACACTATGTAGGAAAAGAATTGCACAGAAGATTTCAAAAGCAGGAATGTGGTGGCTTACACTACATAGAGATGTGAAGGAGTACTGTCGAGCATGTGATTTGTTTCAAAGAACAGGGAAGCCTTCCAAAAGAGATGAGATTCCATTGACACCATAGGGTATATTATAGGCCTTTGATAAGTGGTCCATTGATTTTGTTGGACCCATCAAACCAGCTAGAAACAGGATTGGTGCAAGGTACATAATTAAAATGATTTATTACTTGAAAAAATGGGCCAAAGCACAACCGGTAAGGTGTTGTAGCATACAAATTGCTGCAAAGTTTATTTTTTAGTACATATTGTCTAGATTTGGATGTCTAAATATTTTGATGAGTGACCAAGGTTCAAACTTCCTAAATAAGACTATTGAAGAATTAATTGAGGAGTTCCAATTTTATCACCAGAAGAGTACCCCTTACCACCATCAGGCCAATGGAATAGTAGAGGCATTTAATCACATTTTGGAGAATGAACTTACTAAGGTATGCAATGTGAGTTGAGATGACTGGGACCTTAAAATTCCAACAATATTATGGGCTTATAGCACCACATGTAAAAATTTAACAAGTCAGACACACTTTAGGTTAGTTTATTGGAAAGAACTTATGATTCCCATGGAGTAAATCATGCCTAGCTTTAGGATTGAAACTTTTACATATATGGAAGAGACAAATATAATGGAGGAAATAATGTCATAGTTTCTTGCTTTGGAGGGAGATAGATTTATAGCAGAATTCCATCAACATGTACAGAAAGCAAGAGAAAGGGCTTGGCATGACATACATATTAAGCAGAAGAAGTTCCAAGTAGGAGACCTTGTTCTTGTTTATGACAATAAGTTTGTAAAATTTCCAAGAAAATTCAAGATGGATTGGTTGGGCCCATACATTATCAAGCATATTATTTATGGGAGCACAGTTCAATTAGAAAAACTAAATGTAGAATTGGCTCAAGGAATAGTAAATGCCAGGAGGTTGAAACTATACAAGGATAGCCATGCCCATAAAACTTCACTCTAAAGAATGGAGAAAATCTTAGTGTCACCTGCTCTTGAAACTGAGCACTGGACTATAAACTATGTTGTAGAGAGAACTTTAACATAGGAAGTTACTTCGCTATAGTCAGGATTATGTCCAATTTTCATCATAAGAGGGATTGCTTCGCCACAATATTGGATGCACTGAAGTTCGAGGGGAAAAAATGACCGTTAAAAAGGAAAGTACTTGTTAAAACACACAAAGAGATGCATTTATGGGGATAGATTAACTGGATCTAGTGATAGATATGCAATTAATGAACATAATATGAGCTAATGATGGGGATAGAAATTAAGATTTCTTATAGAAAGTTGCACCTTGTCCAGATTTGGCACTCTGTTGTCCTGAGAATTTGAATACTTCTATTGTGAAGAGCTTGTAGAAATTTTTGCATGAATATCTTGACGATTGAAGAATTTATTCATATATTTAGTGAGAAGGGCTTAACTAGAGTCATGGAAGCAGCATCAATTGATATTCCCGCATCAACATCCCCACCTGCAGAAGCATCATCACACACGTATTGGAAATCCCACTAAAGAAAATAACCAAAGAATAGAGAACAAAGAACAAACATGAAAAAAAACCTGTTGAGCCTCCGAGAGACCCCGAACAAGTAAGAGATAGTGAGGGAAAGAAGCAGAGCAAGGGAAAATGGAAATGGATGGTGTAGCATTTTCATCGCCTCTCCCACCATATATTCCATGAAGAAAACTAGATGTGAAACCAGTGAAAGAAGCGAACTATGGCACCTTCACACCTTTATTGCCTGAGTCAATATGGTTCACTAGAGAAATCCTTGGGAATATTCCGCAACTAAATTTTGTGGACTATGATTTCAATGATAGAAAGAAATATCTGTAGTTTGCACCAGATAGATACTTAAAACAAGTACACTACCCTAATAGTGGTGTGACAAGGTTAGAACTACAATAGTGGGAGGATGGATTGGCGGAATTGAGCTTGATGAATATGTTTAATGTGTCGCACTTTGGCAGAAGTCTAGGAAGCACAACTTGACATGTGAGACAACTACTCTTGTTGGTGCACAATGGATGCCTGTGGGTGGACAAGAGGATACCTATCAACCCAATGCTAGTATGGAGAATCACATGACTGTGTTATCAAGGGTTTAACCCCGTAGGGTATTTTTTTGGGAAGTATCAAGACAGAGCCATAACAAAAAATAGGAATAAGAAGTTTAGACTGACAAAATGAAAGCGAGGTTATGATATCAACTTGCTCAATGACCAGGGAATTTTCTTGACATCAAATATATTGGATGGAAAAATCATGAGGAAGTGTCATGATAATGAGGTCCCTACATTGGTAATTTCATTGGCTATGCAGTGCACTAATGGGGTTTAGTAAAGCTGGGCTACATGTCTTTGCCAAGAGTTTCTGGATGATTGCTCTGAGGCTTAGGATAAAGGTACTATGTTTCATTACACATGGTTAGCTTTGATAATTGTGATGCTTGCATGGATAGAGTTGGAAGATTCACAGTACTCTTCGGTACCCCCGGATCTTTGTGAATCCGCGTGATATGCCTCATTATGGTATACCACTAAACCAACACAAGCATAGGATAACAAAATGTTTTTGTATTATACCATATGGACTTAGACATCTTGGTGAACCAACACCCTCGACTTTCACCGAGCCTATACAAGTAGTATAGAAATTTCGTGAAGTTTAATGTTGATTTCCATAGAATTTACATACAAGATTAGAGGGACACAAGGAAGAAATGGCATCCCCTGCCATATTTAGTGATAAAAGACGATCTCATAGCACAGATACAACAACAACCCGTGGTGTGGATGACTACACTAGAGACAGAGACAAGGGATATTGTGATAGAGGAGGACACGATGCAACATGGGCAAGTTAGTGCGAAGGATAAGGGTGAACTAGAGCCATAACAAGAGGAGCAATATGACAAGGGTCACTGGGATCCTCCTGAAGGTGATGAGAAAAACAGAGAATCCAAAAAGACAGAAATAGGCCAATATGTCACAGAGAAGAGGAAGGTAGGTTTCGAAGCTGCCACAAGAAGAAAAAATAAGTAGAAGGCAGATAAGACAAAGGACATAACACCAATTGTCCTCACTAATGGGGACTTCGATAAGATTGGGGATAGAATTCAGGAAGAAATGACATAATCATGGAGCAAGTTAGAGGATCATTATGGAACACTTCTAATAGGTGTCAAGGAGTGTGTTGGAGAATTGAAGATATTGGTAGAGATGGTTAGACAACTAGTGCAGATAGAGGAAAAGCTTGGAGAGCAAAGACCAATAGATCCTACACTTGCAGTGCAATTAACAACGATACCTATAGTTTGACTCCTATTAGGTGCAACATCAAGCTAAATATTGGAGGTATGTGAACATGAATATCACAACAATACCACTTTTGAAATTACACAAGCTACATCTACAGGTCATAGGTGAGTTGAAGCTATGTGAACAACACACTTCATAGTTAAAATTTCAAGTAGAGAGAGAGTAGGCTTCACTGTAGTAGAAGCTCGACTAGGAAATCCAGGAGAAGTATTAGGAAGTACAACATAAGCAGAAGGTGAAGGAGGTCATCGAAGGAACATGCCATGAGATTTTGGACATTAAGGTCTAAGAAGACGAACCAATGGAGGAAAAGGTCGCAAAGATCAACCTTGTAGTAAAAGGATACAAGGACAATATTGTAGAGGTGCAATTTACGTACGAGATGAAGATCATAAAGCTACAAATGAGGCTACAACCAACCACACCATAGGAATTTCTAGAGGAGAGGGAGGTCGGCCTGAATATTGCAACGACCAACATCTTTGCAACAATGGCATATTTTGGGAATCTTTTGGATGAGAGATTGAAAATTTGGAATTCACTACAAGAAGATTCAAATGTTCTCAATCTACAAGAGGATATTTAGTAGAACTAGAAGTAGTTGGAGGGGATTTAGGCAACTATGAGAACCTTACCAATCTCATAGAAGCTCACTGTTAGGCCCCTATACTACTAGTGTAACCCCTTATTGTTATTAGTACAACCCACTTATTATATTGATGTACCCATGTAGTGCCCATATTGTCACTATTGTGCCCCATAGAGGCCCACTATTGTTATTATTGTGCCCTTACATTATTATTGTTATGTCAGCTTTGATTATGTTATGACCCCTTAGACTCCTATATATAGAAAGGAGGTCTTCTCATTTGTATCATCGAAAAATTGTTCATTTATGTAATGTAAAGGAGGTTGCCCCCTCGAAGAGGCTGAAATATAAGGCGTTTATCTATCTTATCTATCTTTTTCTTGAGCTGGTTTCATAACATTTGGTATCAAAGCTTTGGATTCTAGGGTTTTGCTGCTCCAAACAAGTCATCGTGGCATTTTCGCTATAAATTTTTCTCTGCGACGTTTCAGAAGCTAAAAAAGAAACCATTTGAGAGGGAATTGCGCTGAACCTTGGGTCCAAATTTCAAAGCTTTTCACACTATATTTCTAGAGACATGATCTGAGGAAGTTGGTCTTTTTGCAGACTCCTGAATTACATTCCAAACAGGTGACCTGGGGAAACTCGTCATAGCTTTCTCTCTGAGCATCGGATTGAAATTTTGTAAGAAGGTAAAGAAAGAGGATAGAATGTAGTCTCTTGTACATATTTTGCAATGCCAAAGGTCGAAATAGTGACACGAGGCACTTCATACAAGTTCTCTCTTCTAGAAAGGTCTATGATCAGGTCATCTTGGGAGATTGTGCATAAATCTTTCTTGGAGAATCCAATGTGGATCAGGCTGGTGGCATTGGAAAGATGATGCAAAGGGCTACTGCAGGTCGAAATTTCAGAACTTAAAAATTCGAAAGAACAGAGTTACAATTGTTTCATGATCAAACTCCTAAAATCAAGAAAAAGCAAGATGAGGAAGTTTGATGGCAAGGATCCGGTAAATTGGATACTTCAGATGGAGCAATGTTTTGATTTATATGGTGTAGCACTGTTACAAAAGGTATGTATTGCATCTTCATATTTAGAATTGGATCAATTTTTATGGTATGAAGGGCTTTGTTCTCATAAACAACTTGTTACGTGGTCAATTTTCATGGAGGAAATGATAACACATTATGAGGATACAAAGAGTAACACCACAACAATTGGAAAGAGTAAAAGAGCTTTGTGACATAGTGGAAAGGAAAATTATTGAAACTAGGAAGCATACCCCTCACAACTATAAATATGGAAGTGTTGTTTCTCCTAGCCTTCCACAACCTACAAGGGTTACACCACAACAATTGGAAGAAAAAAGAGAAAAAGGGCTTTGTTACAATTGTGATAGCAAATACTAAAGTCATAAGTGTGCTGAGAACAAATTTTTACTAGATATGAAGAGGAGAAGAGAAGGATCAAGAACATCAAAAGAAGATGATATACGCCAGGACCCCACCCCAGAGAAAGAAGAAATGAACAGACCATATTCTTGTAAAGCTTGGCAAGAATACCACTCCCAACTCTCAAGATAGAAGGACATATCAAGAAGCAAAGGTGCAAAAGTGAAATATCACATCGAGAAAGAAGAAATGAATCCAACCATATCTTGTAATTCATTGGTTGAAATTACCACTCCTCAAACTATCAACATAGAAGGACATATCAAGAAGAAAAATGTTCAAGAACTGGAAGATCACATCGAGCATGAAGAAATGAATCTGACCATATCTTGTAAAGGATTGGAAGAAATTACCACTCCTAAAACTCTAGAGATAGAAGGACATATCAAGAAGAAAAAGGTTCAAGTAGTGAAATATCACATCAAGCATCAACAACAAGTTCTCCAACTTTTATAGGATAACGCCACTTCGGTGCAAAATCAAACGAAACAACAGGTAGATCAACATCATAGTGAAAAATGTTTTGATGTAGGTGATTGGGTATTTTTATTGCTACATCTCAAGCAAGCTATTTATGAGAAGGAAATGTTGGAAATACTACATGCACTTAAAAAATGGCGACCTTACCGTATGGGAAGTCTCTTCAGGGATGAGGATGTGGAAGCATTGTTTTATGTTATTTCTATTATCCAACCAGATTGGATAAACAAAGCAAGGGATGAATGGAAGAATGACGAAGAAGTATGGCCACTTATTCAAAAGTTGCAAAAGATCCCAATTCAAACAATATTGCTAGAAATTGAAGAGGAAGGAAAAATCATATTGGAACTTGGAGAAGTCACAGAAACAAGAACCTGACAGCTATGAAATCGATCAATTTCAGAGTATCTCATCAAGTGGAAGAACTTACCTGCTGAAGGTTCCACATGGGAGGACAAGAATGTTATACAGAAGCATCAAGAACTACTCAAGCGTTGAGGACAATGTTTTTTTAAGAAGAGGGGCATGTTAGGCCCCTATACTACTAGTGTAACCTCTTATTGTTATTAGTACAACCCACTTATTATATTGATGTACCCATGTAGGCCCATATTGTTACTATTGTGCCCCATAGAAGCCCCTATTGTTATTATTGTGTCCTTACATTATTATTGTTATGTCGGCTCTGATTATGTTATGACCCCTTAGACTCCTATATATAGAAAGGAGGTCTTTTCATTTGTATCATCGAAGAATTGTTCATTTATGTAATGTAAAGGAGGTTTCCCACTCAAAGAGGCTGAATTCTAAGGCGTTGATCTATCTTATCTATCTTTTTCTTGAGCTGGTTTCATAACATTTGGTATCAGAGCTTTGGATTCTAGGGTTTTGCTGCTCCAAAGAAGTCATCATGGCATTTTCGCTATAACGTTTTTCTGCGACGTTTCAGAAGCTAAAACAAAAACCCGTTTGAGAAGGTGTTGCACTGAACCACGGGTCCAAATTTCAAAGCTTTTCGCACTATATTTCCAGAGACATGATCTGAGGAAGTTGGTCTTTTTGCAGACTCCTGAATTACATTCCAAACAGGTGACCTGGGGAAAATCGTCATAACTTTCTCTCTGAGCATCGGATTGAAATTTTGTAAGAAGGTAAAGAAAGAGGAAGGACTTTAGTCTCTTGTACATATTCTGCAATGCCAAAGGTTGAAACAGTGACACGTGGCACTTCATACAAATTCGCTCTTTTGGAAAGGTCTATGATCAGGTCATCTTGGGAGATTGTGCATAACTCTTTCTTGGAGAATCCAATGTGGATCAGGATGGTGGCATTGGAAAGACGACGCAAAGGGCTACTACAGGTCGCAATTTCAGAACTTAAAAATCCGAAAGTACAGAGTTACAGTCGTTTCACGATCAAGCTCCTAAAATCAAGAAAATGCAAGATGAGGAAGTTTGATGGCAAGGATCCGGTAAATTGGATACTTCAGATGGAGCAATATTTTGATCTATATGGTGTACCATTGTTACAAAAGGTATGCATTGCATCTTCATATTTAGAATCGGATCAATTTTTATCGTATGAAGGGCTTTTTTCTCATAAACAACATGTTACGTGGTCAATTTTCACGGAGGAAATGATAACACATTATGAGGATACAAAGAGCAACACCACAACAATTGGAAAGAGTAAAAGAGCTTTGTGACATAGTGGAAAGCAAAATTATTGAAACTAGGAAGCATACCCCTCACAACTATAAAGATGGAAGTGTTGTTTCTCCTAGCCTTCCGCAACCTACAAGGGTTACACCACAAAAATTGGAAGAAAAAAGAGAAAAAGGGCTTTGTTACAATTGTGATAGAAAATGCACTAAAGGTCATAAGCATGCTGAGAAGAAATTATTTTACATAGAATATGAAGAGGAGGTAGAAGAGGATCAAGAAACATCAAAAGAAGAGGATATACGCCAGGACCCCACCCCAGAGAAAGAAGAAATGAATCAGACCATATCTTGTAAAGCATTGGCAAGAATTACCACTCGTCAAACTCTCAAGATAGAAGGAAATATCAAGAAGAAAAAGGTGCAAAAAGTGACATATCACATCAAGAAAGAAGAAATGAATCCAACCATATATTGTAATTCATTGGTTGAAATTACCACTCCTCAAACTATCAAGATAAAAGGACATATCAAGAAGAAAAATGTTCAAGAACTGGAAGATCACATCGAGCATCAAGAAATGAATCTGACCATATCTTGTAAAGGATTGGAAGAAATTACCACTCCTCAAACTATAGAGATAGAAGGACATATCAAGAAGAAAAAGGTTCAAGCAGTGAAAGATCACATCGAGCATCAACAACAAGTTCTCCAACTTTTAAAGGATAACGCCACTTCAATGCAAAATCAAATGAAACAACAGGTAGATCAACATCGTAGAGAAAAATGTTTTGATGTAGGTGATTGGGTATTTTTACTGATACATCTCAAGCAAGCTATTTGTGAGAAGGAAATGTTGGCAATAGTACATGCACTTAAAAAATGGCGACCTTATTGAATGGGAAGACTCTTCAAGGATGAGGATGTGGAAGCATTGTTTTATGTTATTTCTATTATCCAACCAGATTGGATAAAAAAAGCAAGGGATGAATGGAAGAAGGATGAAGAAGTATGGCCACTTATTCAAAAGTTGCAAAAGATCCGAATTCAAACAATATTGCTAGAAATTGAAGAGGAAGGAAAATTCATATTGGAACCTGGAGTAGTCACAGAAACAAGAACCTGACAGCTATGAAATCGATAAATTTTAGAGTATCTCATCAAGTTGAAGAACTTACCTACTGAAGATTCCACATGGGAGGACAAGAATTTTATACAAAAGCATCAAGAACTACTCAAGCGTTGAGGACAACGCTTTTTGAAGGAGAGGAGCATGTTAGGCCCCTATACTACTAGTGTAACCCCTTATTATTATTAATACAACCCACTTATTATATTGATGTACCCAT